>VZRF01004021.1:107287-185882 GCA_013396875.1 Vireo altiloquus | reverse complement strand
AACCCAAAAAAACCCGAGGCTGCCAGAAGGAATTTCTCCTCACACAACCGTCCCTGGGAGTGGAAAGCTGCCCCTAAAGCACCATCTAGTGTCACTCCCTCATTCAGCAGCCGAGCAGGCTCTGCCAGCATCCCTGTTCCCACCTCAGATGCCATGGAGGGACCAGGAGCCCCCCAATTTCCCTCCCTCCCACCCTCGACCTCTGCCTCCAGCACCAACACTCCAGGATTTCACGACTGTGGCCACTCTGTAACATCCTCCCAAGGGTTTAAACCCATCCTCAGCCCAGCACTGGCTCTCCCGGCTGCAGGGAGGGTGGGAAAGGGGCAGTAAAAAGGTCGAGAGACAGAGTAAGAAGGTGCCAAGCGAAACCACTTACGCACAGTGAGGCCGGCAGCATTTCCATCCTACCTTTGCTGTCGCCATATCAGACGTCTCCATGCTTTCTGCTTGGCCTAGCAGTGAACGAGAGCATGGGGGACAAGGGAGGGAGGGAGGGGAGAGAAAGGGAAAGTCAAAAGAGGATGAAGAACAACAGGCAAACAACTCGACAGGAGGATGAGAACAACCAAAGTCACTCGGGGGTTAGCCCCAAGCTCTCCCTGCTGCCCCCCAGAGAAGGGCAGAAAAAGCATCTCAAGCAGGCGGCCCCAGGTTAGCTACTGGTCTGGAGTCTGGCACAAGCCCTGAGTCACTGCCATGCCCCCAACTCCTTCCCCCTGCCACCACCCCGGGGTCGAGCAGGATGCTGAGGGACAGAGAGGACCCTCCTCCTCCTCCTCCTCCTCCTGCTTCTCCCAGCTCCCTTTCCAGGCTGAGCTCCTGCAGGGAGCCAGGGAACATCCCAGCTGCTCACTGTCCCTCTCACTCGGCGGGCAGGGAGAGTGACACCCGCACCCCCCGAGTGGGCATTTCGGGGAGCCGGGGGGAAAGGGAGAAAGCAGGTGGGTTCTGGGCAGTGCACAGGTACGGGAGGAGTGCTCAGACACGAGGGGGATTGACGTGGGGAGGAAAGAAAAGAGTGAGGGAGAGGGGGACAGGCAGGCGGGTGAAGCAGCGATGGTGCAGAGCAGCCATACCGGAGCCCGTGTGCAGAGACACGGACACGTGCGGAGCGGAACGCGGGGTGGAGGCTCCTCGGCTGCATCCCCCTGAGCGCACTCACCTCATACAACACTCACAAACGATTGGGCCTGACCTAGTAACTCTTTGCTGCACGCTCGGCTCGGGCTGGAGGCATCAAACCACCAGCTAAAGGTGAGCTCGGCGCCAAGCATCAAGAGGCATCCGTAGCTGCGTGGCCCTGCCAGGATTGGCGGAGCACGGTGACTTCATGCCGCCCCATTCATCCCCCAGCTTCTCCCTGCCGGTCCTCCTGGCCTACTTTGCTCCAGTAAATCAGCCCGGAGCCTGTGAGCCGGCCCAGGCAGCCCAGGAACGCCGCTCGCAGCTCCCCAGAGCGCCCTGGCACCGGGCAGACGTGAGCAAAGCTGGCTGCGAGTGAGGCAGGGAAAACACTGCAGAGCTCAGTCAAATTAAGAGCCTCTGAGGGCGAGGAACATCACTGCCTGAAAGTGCTTATTCATCCCCCGGTGCTCAGGCGCACAGCAGGAGCGCGCAGAGAGCGGAGAATAAATTCAAACGCAGCGAAGGGGCAGCTCAGCCTCGGCGAAAGCGGAGCGCTGCCCTCCCCGGGGCGCAGGCGATTCACAGCCCCGGGGAGCGGAACCGCGCGGGGATCGCGAATTTAATGTTCTACAGCCCTGCCGTCAGCCTGTGCTGCATGGAAATGGAGCAGATGGCACCCTCCTGCAGAAGGGTCCGGCAGGCTGGGAACAGGCAGTGATCAGTGCCCAAACCAGCCCGAGCAGGGCACAGAGAGCACCCAAATCACCCCAAACAGGGTACAGAGAGCACCCGAACCACCCCAAACAGGGCACAGAGAGCACCCGAACCACCCCAGCAGGGCACAGAGAACACCCAAACCACCCCAGCAGGGCACAGAGAACACCCAAATCACCNGGGCACAGAGAGCACCCAAACCAGTCCGAGCAGGGCACAGAGAGCGCCAAAACCACCCCGAACAGGGCACAGAGAGCACCCAAATCACCCCAAACAGGGTACAGAGAGCACCCGAACCACCCCAGCAGGGCACAGAGAACACCCAAACCACCCCAGCAGGGCACAGAGAACACCCAAATCACCTCAAACAGGGCACAGAGAGCACCCAAATCACCCTGAGCAGGGCACAGAGAGCACCCAAATCACCCTGAGCAGGGCACAGAGAGCACCCAAATCACCCTGAGCAGGGCACAGAGAGCACCCAAATCACCCTGAGCAGGGCACAGAGAGCACCCAAATCACCCTGAGCAGGGCACAGAGAGCACCCAAATCACCCTGAGCAGGGCACAGAGAGCACCCAAACCATCAGGGCACAGAGAGCATCCAAATCACCCCGAGCAGGGCACAGAGAGCGCTCCCGTCTCGGCACACGGAAAATGCCCATTTTGCCACGTGTTTGTGCTGTGATGCGTTCATGCATGCTTGCACAAACCGGAGCTGGCACCTCTGTACTCAGAATACACAAATCCTCTGGGAGAGAGGAGGTTTAGATGGGATTTTGGGAAGGAATTCTCCCTGTGAGGGTGGGAAGGACCTGGCTGTCGCTGCCCCAGCCCTGGAAGTGTCCACGGCCAGGTTGGACAGAGCTTGGAGCAGCCTGGGGTAGTGGAAGGTGTTCCTGCCCACGGCAGGGGTGGAAATGGATAGGTTTAAGGTCCCTTCTATCCGAAACCATTCCATGATTCCATGAAATACAATCTTATCAGGGACATAAAGCTCGCCATCTGAGCACTTATTTCATCTTCCTAAGGCATCTAGTGTAGCCACAGAGATCCACAAACAGCAATTCCACACACAGTGGACAATCTGCCCCCCAGCCCCTCCTTTACGAAGCCACTGATGTCCCTGACATTTCTACTTCTGTGATTTTCTCCAAGTTCACAGCAGCGTGGGAGGGGAAAAAAAAATCCCACAACAGCTTCATGAAGGACTTTCAGCAAACCCTGAGCTAAAGAATCATAATCTTGCAATTCAGAAAAAGCTGAATTTCCACTTTTCAGCCTCTTTACAGCAGAGGCTCTCTGTAGTTGCAGCAGCTCCTGCACTTAAAAGCAAACAGGAAACATCTCCCGAGGAAGTCCAGCATTCAGAAGGGAACAGCCCACTGTGAAATGCCTGAGCTCTGGGTAGGAATTTGAGGCTCTATAAATAGCCACAGCCATGGTTGTGTTAGCCCAGGGTTCCAGCTCATAATTGCCTCCGAAAGGATATTTTAAAAATTAGAAAGCATTGCTCCTTGCAAGCACAACCTGCCCCTTCAAACAGTCACACTCAGAGCCAGCAGGGCATCCTCTGTGTGGCTTCACACTCCCCAGAGCAGCCTCACCTCTCCGAGACCGCCAGTGACTAAAAAATTCCCTTCTTCAAGTGCCCACGCAGTGCAAACAAAGGGCTGGGGAGGCTCAGACAGATTAATTCGCCAGGAAAGGTGCATGACCTGCAGGCAGAGAATTCAACGTGCTGCCTGCGAGGCACCACTTCAGCCACACTCTGATTCTCCCATATGGTAAAAAAGGGAAAGGCTGCAGGAGTTAGGGAGGCAGCAAATAAAAAAAAAACCCTCTGTGGGTCTGTAAAACGCATGCAAAACAAAACCTGTTAGCGACAGAACCAGTGGGAGGGGAAATTAGAAACAAATCAGGAAATGTTAGGGGAGAGAGAAAGAACTGCTACAGAGAATGTCAGGATGTTAAGGAGGAGAGAGTTTCATTGGTATGCACCTCGGTTACGGGTGTACAGATCCCCGGGAAAATGTGGCAGGTGGGTAAAATCCTGAGTCCTCCCCGAAGTCAGCAGTGATCTGCAGCATTACAGGGCAGGGCAGATGCCATCACAGCATCTGCCAGCCAGGGCACACCTCCATCTCCCTGGGAAAAAAACCTCAGCAGGGACTCCCTCCGTGCTGCAGCAGCTGGGAAGTCACATGAGGCTTCATTTCCAGAAAAAAAAAAATATGCATTTCTGTCTTTCTCTCTCTGGGCATGACGGGAGCTGTAGTCCCAGGGGCAGAGCAGAGACTGCCTGAGAGCCATTTCTGAGCTGTGCCTGCAGCCTCTGTCCTGGGCAGGCTTGGGATCCTGGCTGGGACAGAAAGGTGGAGCAGCAGCACAGCACCTTCAGCTGCTTGGAATTGGAGAATGGAGAAAAGCACCTCTCCACTGAAAGCAGAAAAATAATTCCCCAGAGAGACTTGGGAATAGGAAGAGCATTTGCGTCAGGAGAATGAGGGGCAGCGCCAGGAGGGCAGAGGAACCAGGATGATTCAGATTGTAACTGCTGCTTTCTTGGGCAATATTACAATTAAAAAATTCCTGCTTTCACACAGCCCTTTGGCTCTTTCCCTCCCCTCATTGTCCTGCCTCTTTGAACTCACCCTTCCCTCTGCCCGAGGTGGTGCAATAACCTCTCCCAGCCCAGCAAGGGCTCAGTCACTCTGAAAATCTGGGAAACAGAGAACCCCGTGACTCACGGCATGCTCAGGGAGAAATTCCCCTTTCATTTCTGGTGAATTCAAATGAAAGTCATTTCCTAATTTGTGTCATCACTGCCAAGAACTTGCAGCCACTGTGAGAAGGCAGCAAGGCATCACCACCTTGGGCAGAAATGTTGTGGCCTGATTGGTTTTTTTTTTCATTTAGAGACAAGGAGATTCTGAATTATCTCATGGCCTGAAATAATTCCCCTCACGCCACAGCCCAACACCTGAACAGGACAAGAGTTTCACTCAGGATATTGCTGAACGTGCAGCATTATCTCAGAGTGCTTTTAAATGCTTTAGACCTGTTGGAACTTCAGTCTTTCCAATCCCTCAAGATAAATCTTTATACGGAGTCCAACAACCTGCAGCCCCTGGGCTGGCACTGCCTGAGGGATCATCCACGGAGACACTGGAGAAACCAAACCTGTTCCCATCTGGATCTGTGGGGATGAAATATCCTATAAAAAAGTGATCTCCAGTTTCAGGTAAAGGGGTGAAGAACGCACGCAAGGATTTTTTTTGGGGGGGGTTTAAGAATAAAAACCACTAGAGGGATGACTGCAGAGGAGGAGAAAGATCCTGAATCCTTCATTTCTGAAACCTGAGACAGAAGAAAGCAGCTGAAACAGGGGCCCAAGAATACAACTGGAGGCTGCATTGAGGCATTTCAGATCAGCACTGAGAGCCTCCCTCAGCCCCTCTTGCACGTTCAG
Source organism: Vireo altiloquus (assembly GCA_013396875.1). Taxonomy (NCBI): domain Eukaryota; kingdom Metazoa; phylum Chordata; class Aves; order Passeriformes; family Vireonidae; genus Vireo; species Vireo altiloquus. The sequence continues at coordinate 180,569 of VZRF01004021.1, read as the reverse complement.
GAGCTCTCCCAGTGACAGTGGCACCAACAACAGGGCAGAACAAGGGCTGGTGACAGCCACACAGTGCAGAGGATGCCCTGACCCCACAGTGTCACACCCCACAGAGCCACACTCCCTCGGGAACCCAGAATCAGTCCTGGCTTCCCACTGAGGGGTGGCAGCACAAAGCCTGAGCTCATGTAAAGGAGCCTAAGCCTGGAGCAAAGATCCTTTTCCAGAGTAATGAATAATGAAATTTTACAGTGCTGGAAGCTTTGCCAGACCCATACCCCCCAAACAGGCCCCCATGCCCATGGCCTGGCATTGATACAGCACCAAGGGGTTCAGGGAGAGGCAGCACACAGCAGCCAAGGGTTTGGGACTGGGCACTCACAGGGGAAAGGAAAGCAGGCAGCAGAGAAAGCTTAAGGAGAAGGATTGGGTTAAAGCTGGAGGAGAAGAGGGGAAAAAAGCAGAGGGGCTCAAGGGCAGAGCGTGGCTGGTGCCATCCCAGCGCCCGACCTCGTTACACAGCAGCACATCACCAAAGGGCACAGGGAATACCTGCACAGGCCAGGGAGGGATGGACAGGGAGGGAAGGGAGAGGGGAGAGGAGAAGAACAAAGGCAGAGGTCAGCAGCACTCACACGGTTACAGTCATCGGCAGGAAGGGGGGAGTCTGTCCCAGGCCAGCTCCCAGCAACCTGAGGGAGTGTCCCTGCAGCAGCAGGGGAGGAAACACTGCTGGATTCAAAGAGGATAAAATCCCAGCTGGGTTACACACGCACAGTGGGGCAGGGGGAAAAGCAGCACAGAGCCGTGACCTCGGAATCCAGCGTGGAAGGATGCAGCGCTGCCATGGAGGCAGCTCTGGGACGGCTTTTTGGGGCTGCTGTGGTCACTGCAGCCTGGCCCCAGAGGAAGCAGCAGTGACGAGGCTGATGAGAGGGCAGAGCTGTGGAGAGAGCTCCACGGAGCTGGAGCTGCGCAGGAGGCACTGGGCTCTCTTCTCCGCTCTCAGATTTCTCCCATCACAGGCAATTCGATTTTAAAGGAACAGCTGCCTTGGAGCCTTTTGCCAGATGCACTGCTGCTGCTGTGGGGTGAGGTGCAGGAAGCTGAGAGAATGAATTCTCTGTTGAAACAAAGAGAGTTGGAGGGTGATGATTACTGGAATGAAATTCTCACAGCCAGAATTTACCAACCAGGCTGTCCACTACCACTATCACAGCTTTTCCCAAGTCTCCTGAAACAGGGGAGAGAAGACCTGGTGAAAAGTGTGGATGTTCAGCTCAGAAGGGAGCCAGGGGATGCCTTGCAGAAGTAGAACCCATAGAAGGATGCTCCAAGCTCGCTCCAAATGGTTGGTTCCTCCCCTTTTTCACTGCTGGCTGTGAAGTGTGAAGATGCACTTATTTCCCAAGGTAACCATTGCAAATCTTTTCATATTCCAAAGATTTATGGCACTAAAAGCCTGGAACAGGCCATGATGAAATGTGTGTGTGCTGAATGCAAAGTCGGGAAGGAGCTGACTTGTTCACTTCAACTCCCACTGAGGGCAATCTCTACAACACAAGAGTAGGAGAATCATTCACCAAACCAGTGCAAAATAACTCCAATTCCCAGTGCAGACCAGTGGAAAAAGTTTTTACCAAGGTAAAAATCCCTTTTCCCCATAAACCATGTTTTAGTTTTAATTTTAAGGCCAGGGAAAGGCAACAGGAGCAGCAGGCTCACTCATGGCATGGCTCACACCGTGCTGCTCTCTGATGACACCCCAGAAATGTCCCCAGCACGAAGGCAGGGGAGGTTTCTGTGACAGGCAGGCAAAGAGGTGCTGCCCACACTCTGCTGTTCCTCAGGGAACTCTGCCCTCATTCCCAGCATCCATTCATTCTGCTAGTAAGACACACCTAGTGCAGCTAAAATTCCCAAGTCCTTCAGGTTTAGGGTGCAATAGGGTTGGAAGGACAGTTAGAAGCCCCTAAATGTATCTCACACCCCCTGAGTTAAAAAGGCATCCCTGTGGGGTGAGGTGGGAAACTGACCTCGAGATTTCAAGCCATGTCAGCAATGCCAACCCCAAAGCATCAGCTCCCTGCAGGAACCTGGCCACACAAACAGAGTTAACATCAGCTTGCCCAACAAACTCTCCCTTCTGTGCATCTCTGAAGCCCCCAGCTCCGGAAAAGCTGAAACCAGTTAAATTCTGTGAGACTCCTCTGATGGTTAATTCACAGCAGAACTGAAGTTTCAGTGCTGCAACAGGAGCCCACAATGGCCTTGTCTTTCTTTCCTGGTCTTGCCCTTCATTTGGGCAACAATTGGACCATTTTCAGGCAGCCTCAGAGGGCTTAAGCCAGGCTTGGTGGCCACACATCCCCTCTCAGAATGGGCTCCTTCTCTCCCCACGGCACTGGGCGGAAGGAGGAGCGAGCAGAACAAATCTGAATTAATCCCCTCAAGAAGCAGCCCTGCTCTCCCCAGCCAGTTGGCAGCTCACAGCAAGGGCTGCTCGGGAAACGAGCCCTGAGTGGGGCAGGGGAGCAAGGCTAAAGCGTGAAACCCTCACTGCAGGGCTCTCTGGTGGAGGTGTGAGCCAAACCTGGGCGCTTCCAAGCAGGAATCTCTGTCCCAGGAGCACAGGGAAATACCTTTGGATCGCTGACAGCAAGCTACAGCCCCCAGGAAAGCATCCCAGCCTCTTCTCTGCCACTCCTCCACCATAATATTCCGAGCATCACGGGGCACAGAGCTCACAGGGTGAGCACTGCTTCAGGCCTGGAGGTGAAATGCAGCTACACAGCTGAAAGTTCTGCTCTTGGGAACAGGGAGGGAGGGCAAGGAGCCTGCCCAGTGTCTCTCTCAGAGAAGGAAAAAGAGGGACAATAAAACCCCTCTGCACCTCCTCCTGGTGTTCCTGAGCATCACCAGTGAGTGACGCAGCCGTGCCAGGTCTGTCAGGCTCCCCCTGCGCTCAGTGACAGGCAGAGCACAGCAGGGCTCATCTAATCTTGGCTAAAACCAGCCCAGCAGAGTCAGAACTTCCGAAAAAAAACCAAAAATGAACGGTGATGGTGTCTGAGGAACAGGGAGCACGTGGTGGTTTCATTCACTGACTCTGCCAGTAGCCAGGCTGGCAACCCAAGGGGAACAGAGCTGAGCTTAAACTGCTCTTGTCAGCCAGAGGTGAGAGGGGCAAAAAGGGGACATAATCTAAATATTAACCATCTTTCTTACAAAAAAAAACAAACCCAACTTGAAGCATTCTGGTTAAACTCCTATTTAATATTAAGTCAAATTTGAGGCAGAGTTTAGAGCTAGATCCAGATCCAAACTCACTTTCAAGTTACTGCAGAAGCATCAAGGTTCTGCTCAGGGACCCTGTGAGAGCTCAGCAGCCTCCAAGTCTTGTCCAGAACACTTAGGAAAACTTCCCTGAGGATGATTCCTCCGTCTGTGAGGGATAAAAGCTCCTCAGGGATCTGAGTGGCAGTGGGGACCCTTCCCACCAAGGATCTGCGCTGGATCTTTGCAGGAAAAGGGACTCAGAATGTGCCAAGATGAAAAGGACACAAGGACAGCACAAGCAAGCCCTAAGGACATAAATAATACGGAATTTATCCATTTTCAAACTCTGACATCTTTTCTGCTCTTCCCACAACTTCCTGGGAAAATCCAAGCTGCCAACAGAATTTCTTCAACTTGTCTCTGTTGCATTTTATTCCCTAATTCCCTTGAAGGCTCTCTAGTGAATTTTGATCCATTGTTTGAGAAATCTTTATTGGATTTCTCAGAGCAACAGCAAGCCCTGCAGCCCTGGAACTGCAGAATCAGGAGGTGCACGGATTAAGGAACTAAGATGAGATGCAGGAAATATCAAAGGCAGATGTTAAAATTAACCATGCTTCCTCATTTCCTCCGTTAGATATGATCTCTGTGTAAATCATTTGGATTTACAGCAGTGTAAATGTAAATAATTTTGATTTATTTGGGTTTTTGTGCAAATAATTTTTTTTATTATCTCTTGTAAACTGCCACTCACTTCTCCCTCTTCCATTTCCAACCTTGTGCTTTTCCTCTCTTCAACACTTTGTCTCCTCCTTAGGCTGAGCCTAAGGACTGATTTTTCCTCTGATTCAGTAGCTCAGCTTTTAATTAAAACACACTTTGCACATTTAAACCTGATGGGTGCCATGACAAAGAACAAGTCCTTGGATCAAGCAGGGACAGGCTCATGAATTTGGGGTTAATTTGGTGAAAATTCAAGGTAATTCTTGCATAACTTTGTGTCCTTTTGGTGATTATGGGGTCTGTTGTGTGCACCCATCTCATCCAAACCTGTGGCTCCCTCCCAGCCTTACCCACCCTTGGAATCATTTTAAGTCAAGCACAATTATTTAGACCCTCTTGCTCAGCTCTGCCTGAATTTGTACTTTCACAGCTGTGGCGTTTCAGCATCTCAGCAGCTCAGACTCAGTTCACCACCTCTGTTTTCCTGCGAGGTAAAAAAGGAATTCTGATTTCACAAACAGCGACATGAAGTGACTCACCCAGGCAACCAGCAGGCAAAGAACCTAAATTCACACAAAACCTCTTTCTAGCACATCCCACTAAATTCCCCCCTTCCAAAAATACCCAGAAAGGATGTTTTTGGCCCGAGATGAAGTTTAACTCCCTCTCAGCATAACCCAGGCATGGCAGAGACAGGATAACTTACGGGGATTTGCAGAGAGAAAGCTTTTTCCTCAGGGAGGAGACACAGGGGTGGCAGACCTGCCTCGCCTTGCCAGGGCAGGGGTTCTGGACCATGGCAGCTCTTCCCAACCCTCCAGCAGCACTCAAACCTCCGCAGAAAGGATTGCCAGGGAGCCCCAAAGGCAGCCAGAGCAGGGGAAAAATATTCAGTCTGCTCCTAAAACCCTCAGGAGCTGGAGCTTGGGAATCCCTCACTGAGATGGGAGCTCCACCAGCAGCACCTTCGGTGAAGGTCCTGGCTCTGAGGATCCCAGCCATGCTCAGCTGAGCGTTCTGAGGATTTTTTCTGAGGTTTTTTCACCTCAGAACCGACTCAGCAACTCTGCAGCCCTTTGCTGTTGGCTGGGGCAGCTTCTTTCAGCACTTTCCCAGCCGTCCTGAGGCGGGTGCAGCTCGTTCCCTGCTCCGAGCTCCCGAGGGCTCCTCCTGCTCCTTCCCTCCTCTGGGATGCCAGGGGCAGTGTGCCAAGGCAAGGTGCACCTTCCAGGGCACAGCACGTGGGCTCCCTGCCCAGCCCTGCTCACGTCCTGCAGTGATGCCAGGAGGATTTTTTGCCTTTTCTTTCACACCCCTCTCACACACTCTTTTATAGTTTGATGTATTCTCAGTGCTTTTAGCCCACACACTGTGACTTCCCAAGGCTGATAACTCAGCTCAGCCCCACGGCACCGTTAAACCAGGAGAGCAAACATCCTGGGAGCCCCAGACACCAAGGGCCTCTCCAGAACACATTTTGGAACCTCAGGCAGGCCCAGCCAGGGGGAAGGTTCCTCACAACGAGGGCTTCACTCCAGCCTCTCACTGGGGAATCTTTGATAAATATGTTAATTTTGCAAAGCCTATAATTGTGTGTATTTCAGTGTGACAGTGTACATGCATTTTCAGGGCATTCCACCTGGACCAAGTGCTGCACCCAAGGATCCTGAAATAAATACCGAAGTAAAAACCCCTTTTCCCCATAAACTGTCAATTAGGGAGGTTTTGTTAATTAGTCTGGACTCCACAGCCCTGGGGAGATGGATAAGGGAGTGAAACAGAGAGGAAAAAGGTGAGCTACAACTCTCGAACGCTGATTCTGAGCCAAAAACTCACTGTAACCCCTACAAATCACAAGATCAGTGAGTAAAATGCAGCTTAACCCCACAGAGAATCCCAGAAACCCAAATCCCACTGCATCCAGGGATATTCGTAGGGAAACAGCCCTGCAGGATCTGCCCCGGGATACAAAGGCAGTGACAACTCAGGACTCACAGTTCATGCCCAGTACAAGAAAACTCAGCAGATTCAGGCTCAAAAGTTGACCTACAAGACACAGCAAAACTCCTCAGCACGTGGCTCTGAGCGAGGCAACATTCATAAATCATGCACCAAAATAAACAACAAAAATCGGTTTTTTCAACAGCTTTTGTGCCACTGCTGCAATTTGAAGCAGTCATTAATCAACCCAAATTAAAAGTTTCTTCTGGAACTTCACAGCAGTTCTCAGCCAGCTGCTGCACACAAGTTCCAGACTTCAGGACGGTCAGGACACTTCGAAAGTGAATAAAACCGAGCTCGGTGGTGCCTTTGCTGAGGGCAGGATCCACATGGGAAATTCCATTTGTGTGTTTTGAAGGATCAGAGGGGCTCACCACCAACACACAGCGAGCCTGATGAAGCTGCTGCAGCAGCTGGAAGTTGGGAAAAGCCAAATCCCAGAGCCTCAGAAGAAAATTCAGGCTACTTCAGGGGCTGGATGCATTGTCCCACTTGCAAGGTGATGAAAAATGCAGCTTTTTAGACATTGACATGACCAATTTAAATCGCATTTCTCATTAAACAGCTCTGAGAAATACAAGGGAGATAAATCAGGAGCTGGACGAGCTCACAGGGTGCTGTTCAGTGAGCACAGCCCAGTCCCAGCACAGCTCAGGCACAGACTCACCTGTCCTCTCGCATGAAGGGGCTCAGGAACCGCGCAGAGTCATCGTCGTGGCTGCTCTGCTGGCTGCTCTGCTGGCTGCTGCAACACGAGACAGGGACAGTTAGAGCTGGAGAACCTCCTGGGAACACTCAGCTTTAAATCCAGATCACAGAGAACACAGACAGAGCTGGGGAACCTCCTCTGGAACACTCAGATTTAAATCCAGATCACAGAAAATACAGACAGAGCTGGGGAACCTCCTCTGAAACACTCAGATTTAAATCCAGATCACAGACAGAGCTGGGGAACCTCCTCTGGAACACTCAGCTTTAAATCCTGATCACAGACAACACAGACAGAGCTGGGAAACCTCCTCTGGAACACTCAGATTTAAATCCAGATCACAGACAGAGCTGGGGAACCTCCTCTGGAACACTCAGATTTAAATCCAGATCACAGAAAACACAGACAGAGCTGAGGAACCTCCTGGGAACAGTCAGATTTAAATCCTGATCATAGAGAACAGATCTTTGTGACCTGTGCAACACTCAGCTTTAAATCCAGATCACAGAAAACACAGACAGAGCTGGGAAACCTCCTCTGGAATACTCAGCTTAAATCCAGATCACAGAGAACACAGACAGAGCTGAGGAACCTCCTGAGAACACTCAGATTTAAATCCTGGTCATAGAGAACAGATCTTTGTGACGTGTGGAACACTCAGCTTTAAATCCAGATCGAGGAAAACACAAGGTTCACACTCCACATTTGGGGTTGAAAAGAGGAAACAACAGGAGGCTTTAAGGAGGTTATATCTGATTCACAGCTGACATGAGGGTTTGGACTCTCCTAATCTCAGTGACACACTCCTGAGAGCTCTGCAGAAGGAACAAGTGCCCTTGCCCATCACCTGGAGAGCCTCTCATCGTTCCTTACAGCCAAACATTCCAGCACCACACTGCTGGGTGTTTACACCTGCCCCAGCCCCAGGCAGAAGTAGAAAAGAGAAGTTAAAACCAACTCTTGGAGAATTTCTGGTGGGACTTGCGAGCTGAGCCCACAAGATGTCACTCTCCCCCCTGAAATGGCGTTTTTGGGAGATAATCGCATTTCCTGCACATTCATCCTGCGGAGTTCTCCCCTCCGGCAGCTCCGGGGGCTCCTCGGGGTTCCTGCTGCAGCTTCATTTCCTCGCAAGAGCTTTTCTGCTGAGCATGGCTAGAGCTGATTCTGCCTCCAGGTAAGGCTGGAGGTGTTCCTGGGCGAGATGTAATCTGCTCTGCCTGGGTGCCACTAGCTCTGAAATCACAGCACCAGCACAGACCATGGTCCCACCTGGCACACGGGGCACTCTTGGCTGGGAAATCAAACTGGGATAATTTCTTTTTTTTAAGGATTTAATTGTTAAATAAAATAAGTTTAGGTCTATATCACAAGCTTGCAGTCACAGGTTCTGCTGCACCAGCCACACACCTGCACATCACATTGTCCAGAGGCACAGAAATATAAATACGAGACAAATAAAACCTCACCAAATTACCAATTTTCCTTCTAAAGAGCAATTCTTATCCAGTAACATCTATTTTGGGTGAAACACTACCAAAACTGCAAATAGCACATTACCATGAAGTGTACTTGGTAATTTAAAAAGAAGATAAAGGGATGGGTTTTCTCTTCCCTCTTCTGCAGAAATAAGAATTTTTGCCAAAGAATATGCAGTTTTCTGCAAAGAATAAAAAGCCAATGAACCTTAATTTCAATCAATATGTTCCTTGACCACCTTCATTTTGAGCAGCTGCTTCTCGGAGGCCTTTAAGAGCTGTCCCTCACTGAATGTGACCTCTCTGAGAACACAATGCCTGTCCTGGGCACACATTTGGCATCTGGGAGACATCACTGGGCACTGTCCCCTATTCCTGCCTGAGACAGAGCACTGTGAGTGGCATGAGAGAGAGCAGAGCAGGCTGGAGCTTTCAGAAAAACCTAATTCGTGATCAATAGGTATAAAAATCCTCGAAAAACCAATACAGAAATCAGCCTCTGAGGCTGGGCGTGGGAAAGCACAAAACTCCTGCAATAAGGGAATAGGAATTCTGTGTTGGCTCCAAGCTGTGAACCAACAGCTGGCTAAGAACGATACATTCCTGAAAGAAAAGAATCATTTTTCTTGCACTTCTGAGCTCAGTTACAGCCCAGTGAAGTGGGAAAGAGCACAGAGGGAACCACATATATCCTCCTCTGTCAAAGGAATGTCCTCTTTTTGATAAGAGGAAGCATTTCAGGGACTATTTCTACAATTTCTGCATAAAAAACCCTCCCACCACACTCTGTCGTTTCAGTTCAGATGGAGCAGATGTAACCAAACTTACCCAAGGAGAATTCCCAGTCTATCCCAGCCCAGCAGTGCTGGGAATACCACGTGAAAATTCCCTTTGGGACAGCCAAGATGAACCTTAGACCTCTTCCTGCCTCATCCACCTATTAAAGTTCACATTTCGAATGAAGGTTTAAAATTTAACAGAACCCAAGTGTTGCAGCTCATTGAAACACAACACCTTAGCTCGAGATTATGAGCAATTAAAAACTCAGAGAAATCACTTTTTACCCACTTGTGTCTCCAGCACAAGCTGCTCACTGCAAGAGTGCTTCGCACAAAACTTTGTGGGCTTTTCACACAAAATAAAATCATTTCGACCTTCTGCTTATCAGGCAGCAAAACTGTTAAATTCACTAAAATACTCAGGGATTGAAATGCAGAGCCTGTTGTTCAGTGATGTTTTTCAGTCCATTTTAGGATAACCTGCTATTAAGTGTTCCTTTGGAATGGTATAATGACAATTTAGTCGTGTTGTCCCAGGGATGATGAAAGGAGAGAAGAAAGGTGTGATTTGTACTGAGGAACAACATGGAAAGGAGTTTTCAGACAAAGCTTTGCATCCACAGAGAAGGCCAAAAAAAGCTGGTTAAAACTCTCAGGAAATCAGCAAAACAAGCTTATCTTGTTCCAAAGCTCAGCAGTGATAAACTTGAATTTGGACAAGGCTTAAATCTTTGGGTGCACAAGCCCAGGGTGCCTCTTTCATTCCTATAATTTCTAAGACAATAAAAATACTTTAAGATTTATGCCCCATGGTTTTTTCCTTAATTCTCATTTAAATTCATTACTTATTACTTTAGAAAATGACGAAAAATCTTAAACACACATTAACCAGGCCTTTTAACAATTAAATCTTCGAAGATTCTGCTTCCAGCACTCCTCCACCAAGATATTTTTTCAAGTAACCCAAGCACAAAAAACCTCCCATTTTTCTACTGACTAAATCAGCTGTTCTGATCACACTTCTCTTGAGTCGGGAGATCTGAATTTGCTCTCCTGCCTTAAATATTTAAATATTTCTCTTGCACTTGGGAAGGGTTAAAAGGGGCAGGATGGCTGAGTTCCCTCCTCTCACCTCCTTCATTTCACAGAGAAAAACATCAACACCAACCTCTCCCTGGCTGTCCAGACAAGCCCTTTCAGCAACATCTCATTTACCAACCAACAGATGCCTTGAAGGGGAAGCAGAATCCGTGGAAAACCACTGAGATAAGGAACATGGGAATGAATTGATAAATTCCCTCAGCAGGCACAGATCTCAGATGGCCCAATGGCAAATATTTGCTGACCAGATAACAGCAGCGCTTCGGTGCCAGGCTGTTTGTAAAATCAGTTTTTGATGCTCTCTCGGGTGACTGGTCACCCTAAACCACACAAATACTGCAAGGCAAATATTTTAAAAGAAAACCAAAAAAACTACTGCACAAAGGCAGTGAGGTTCAGCCAAAAAAAACCACCAGGGCTGGTGGAATTCACAGTCACTTGGCACAGGTTGCCAAAAACGAATGGCAAAAAATCTGCAGGCGCAGCGAAGAGCACATCAGTGCTCCCAGGAGACAGGCAGGCAGCAGCTGAAAACAAAAAAAAAATCACTTTTTTGGGAGCACTTTAGGCCTCTTCGGAACTTGGCACATCAAAAAGGAAAAAGTTACATTAAGACCGAGTTGCTCCCAAGCCATCACTCGTGTGTTTTCACATTTCAGACTGGAAGAGACACAGCCTAAGTGGAAGTTTGTGCTCATGAGCTTCCCACAGCCACCAAAAGCAGAGAAGAGCAGTGCTTCCCTCAGAGACCAACAGCTTCCCCCATCTGACATTTGTCTTCCCAAAAACCTCCATTAACCAGCTCCAGCTACGAGCAAAAATGGGAGAGAAAAAACCACATTTGCCTCTTCCACGGTGAAATCGCAGTGGAGCCATCAGCTGTTCCCACAGGTGAGATTCCAAGGAGAATTTGAGCAGAGATGAGCAAGCCCAGCACACACCCAGCTCCCAGTTCTTGCAGCAGCTTGCAGCCCCACTTGCTCCCCTCTGAGCCACCACTGGGACGTGGAAGTTCAGCACAGCCCAAATGTGGACACTGACAGCTCAGTCAGAGGAGAATTCTCAGCTTTTGCTCATCATCTGTGAGGATCAGGTGCCTCCTCACAGATCTGACAACCATCAGAGAAGTTTTCTCTGGTCGTGGAAAGAGAATTGCTTCCCACAGCTACAAGATCAGAGGCAGAGAAAGCTTTGTAAACCATCTGGGATGTTTTGAGGATATTTATCTCAATGGTATTTGTTGCTTTTGGTATCCTAATGGATTTCTCTGTAGCCAAACAGTTGTAGCTGCTCTTGTCTCTCTCTGCAGGCTGGAGAAGCAGCTTGGTCAGAGAGCAGCTGGATCTCTTTGGAGATCTCTTTGGAGATCTCTTTGCCTTGTTTGCTTTGCATGAAATACACACGAAATAAAGAAGATACTTTGCCTTCTGATGGAGTCATTCTGATGCTGCTCTGGCCAGGACATGGCCTGAGTTGCAACACCCGAAAAAGGGAGAACTGCAAAGTTCAGAGTGGCTCCTTTCGCAGCTTCTCGGAATAACCAAAACCTCACCCACCAGGGCTGTGCAGAGCTCTCCAAGCACCACAGCAGTTCCCTTTCACCAGTAAACACCTCCATGGCATCACCCAAAGACTCAGAGCACTTTTCCACCACGGGAGAGGCTCTGTAGCCTTTGATCCTGCAGCTTTTTGGTTTTTCACTTTTCACAATCAGCAGTTTCTTAGGGGGGGGGGAAAAAAATCACATCACTCAGGTTTTTTCCTCTAGAAAAGTACCACAATATTTTGCACACATGTCAAAGTCAGGAAAAGGTGAAGGACCATTAATTTATTCCCAGAGACACTCAGAGTGAATTTCAATTTAATTAAGGAAAGCAAAAGCATTATGGACTACTTGAAATGAAAGGCTCGTTTCCCTTTACAAGCCTAAACATCTAAGCCTCCTATTTGTAAATAATATTTTTAGCTCAAGTTCCAACAAACCAGCAGTTCACTGTTAATTGATTTTTCTCACTAGAGTGACCAAGAGAAAGTTTTGTAAGGAAAAAAGTAGAATTTTTACCTCTTTCCACCACAGAATGTGAAGGGAAGCAGCCTCAGAGCCCAGTGTTGAGCAGGGCTGGAGGCTCTCCCCTCGTCTGTCCCACACTATGAGATAAGCTATCAGGATTTCATCTCAAAAACCTCCACAGTTGCATAGCTGGCAGCTCAAGAAACCTCCAGATCCTCAGCACAGACACTTTTCTGAGCTGGGATGGAATTATTTTAATAACACACTTAATTTGTAATGTGTTAAGAGGCATTTTAGGACTTAGACAAGCCTTTCCTTTTGGGTGAGCCCACAAGGAGTGTCAGAGTTTCCAGCAGAAAACCAACCTGGGTAAATTCATCTATGGAAGTGTCAAAAGCTGTTCCCCAGTGATCCAACATAATCCACAAGTTCTGCACCTTTTACAGCACCAACATTTCATCCTTACCCAGTCCTGATCTTAGGCCAAACAGAGAGCTGTCCTTAAATTTCAGCCTGAGTGATCTACTCAGCAGTTCTCACCCAAAAAAACCACATCCAGGTCCTGAAATTACAAGCAAGGGTGGCTTGAAGAGGTAAATAATAAATTAAACCTGATCAACTGCCTTATGCCCACATCAATAATGGATGCAGGTTGCATGCACAGCAAAACGCTGCCAGATTGCCTCTGAAGAAAGAAACATTGTCATGCCTTAATAAAAAAAATTCATGCACCTGCCTGCAGGGTTTGTGGTTTATAGAGCTGTGTGCAGGTAAATAACTTCACTACCTGGCTGGAAAATGATGGGTGAGGGTGATGCCTTAGGGTTTAACTTTTCTCTGTTCCCAGCCCTGCAGTGCCCAGTGTAACTCTGCAGCTCCCTGGAGCTCGTTCAGTGCTGTTCTCTCATGCTCACACTGACATAACAAAGCCTCTCCAGCTCGCTCTCCAAGGACACCCAGACCCTCCTGGGCCCAACAACTGCAAACCTTCATCTTGGCGAGAGGGGGGCAAGCTTGGGCAAATTCCATCCTTGCCTGCCTTCTGCTTGGGCAATTGACGCTGATATCAAAGTGGGAAGAACTCGGGAGCTGTCATTGTCCATGTTGGGATGCACTGAGGCAGGAGCCTCTGGAGCCCAGAGTGTGACCTCTGAAGGCCTTTCCAATCAATCCCTCCTTTATTCCTTTATTCCTGTCTGCTCTCTGTTTTTAGGGAGCCATTTCAGGCATCAAGGATAGAGGAGGAACTGCCTGCATCCCTTATAAAGTCATCCTATTTATCATTTGCACACCATCCATGAGGTCTGAACCATCATTCTTTTGAACAAGGACACGATCCAGGGACAGTCCCACCCCCAGGAACTGCCTTCCTGCTCTCTCACCTCGCACAAAGCTGTGTCAGGGGCAGGAGAGGCTCTCCCAGCTGTCCCTGGTGTTTAATGGAAGGAAAGGAGCAGCCTCCCTCCTGCTCTATCAGCTTTTAGAGAACCAGCAGGTAAACAAACCTCACATTAATCCAGGCTGCTAAACACCAACCAGCACATTGGAGTTTCCAGGTGAGAAAAGCAGACCTGGAGCATTAGAGACAGCGTTTGGAGCTCTGAAAGAGTTTGTTTATTCACTTGGATGCTCGCTGTATGCTAATGGTCACAGAGCTATTGCTCTTGCTCGGGGCCATGTGAGCAGAGCAAGGAGCAGCTCAGCTGGAGCACAGCCTGCTCCCTTCTCAGCTGCCAGCTTTCCTGGGAAAACCCTGCCACCACACAGGCACCTGGCCACGGAATGGGGATAAAAACAACCAGGCTCCAAAAATGAAATTCCAGCAGCTCGATGGCAACTCAGCCAGAGAAATGGAGCAACGGGGAGCAAACTGGGTTTATTTCCCCAGTGGGAGCCACAACCCGATGGCTGCTGGGGTGAAATTTGGGGATCTGCACAGCTCATAGGACACCTGCACTCCTAGGATGGGATGGCACACGCTGGGAATCCCTGTGACACCCAGATGGGCCAAGCACCATCACACTCTGTGAAGGAACTGCTGCACAAAACCCTCCAGCCTCCAGCACAGCTGTCCCTGTTGCCCCTGAACAAACAGATGGCACAGAAGTGACACTGGCAGCACCTGTGAGAACAGCAGTGGCACAGGAGAACAGCAGCAGGACCGAGCAGGTGCTCTCCTTGACCAGCCTAAAGCAGGAGAAGCAAGCAGGCAATATCTCTTTTATACAAAAACACCTTCTTGCCCTAAAAGGGTTAGATTTCACTCAGGGCACAGCAAAGTTTACCCCAAGTTTCTTTCAAATTATTGCCACAAAACCCCTCAGGGTTTATCACCCTCAGCGTGAGGGGTGATAAACCAACTGCCCACAGATTCTGCTTCCTCTGTGCTGTTTTCTGCTGAGGTGTGAAAGCCCAGGGATGACCTCTGTGCTCTGCCAGCCCACAGGCTCAGCACAGTGCCCAGCAAACTTTTCCATCTGGGTTAGGAAGGGAAAAACTCCACGTGCAAACACCATGTTTCCCATGGCAGAATGGAGCCTGTTGCTCATGAGGAGAGGAGGTGCCACGCTGGCTCTGGTATGCTAATGCCACCTAATCCATCCACCACTTCACCTTTTTTCCAGTCACTGCTTCGAAAACATTGCCAAGAAATCTGCTGGAGGTGAATAAGCAGAAAGTTGTCAGCATGACTGTGTAAATAACATGTGTACAAGGAAACTCAGCTCTTTCTTATGCCTTCACACCAAAAGAAACCTATCTTAGCCTGCCTGAAACACATTCACCATCAAAAATCCAAACTAAGTCCTTCAGTCAAAGGATTGAATCCTTCATCCTTTGAACTTCAGACCTTAACTTCAAGATTCTGACACTTCAGCACATGCCTCATGCATTACCTTTCCCATTTTGCCTGAATCTCTCCTTGTACCACCACAGCAACGTGAAAATCAGAAGTATTTCCTAACCACGAGATGTTTTTCAATGCTAACTTGCTGAGAGGGATTATCAGCTCCTCAATGGCAATCATTCATTGATGGAAGTTCTTTTTAAAAATTAATAAGACGACAGAGTGACCTTGCTAAAGGGACCTGATGCAAGAAGAATTATCACAAAATCAGAGTGGATATTAAAAGCTCTGCCCTGTAAACACTCAAGGACCTCAGCAGGCAGTGAGTCAGTGTGGTTTGGTGGGTACAGAAATACTAAAGATTTCTCTTTTTCTGGGAGTGCAGTACATCCTTTAAACATAACCCCACACATCAGCTGCATGGGAGCTGCAAACAGAGGAAGAAAACTTGGCCCACACGGAGCCAGCCTAAGGATTTAGGAAGTAGTAATTTCTTGGAGAAATCTTTAAAGTTATCTTGTGTGTTTGGGGCCTTCAGGAGAGGCAGATGGTTGCAGTCCCCTGTTAAAGGAAGAGTTAATTCTACTGCATGTGGTGTGCCCTGCAGAGGGTTACATAAAGTGCAGCTTTATCTCCGTGTGGCCACACAATACAATGCCTGGGCACTAACTCCCTGTGTTGACAGGCTCCTGGAGGACTTTGGGAATGATTTGTGCCCTTTTCAGCCAAAGGACTGTGTGACTTTCAGGTCTGGAAAGCTGACCAGGACTGAGCCCAGACACCTTGACACACAGACCCACTGGGCTACTTGGTTTCTCTCTCCTGTCCTCTCTCCATGTCCCGATACTGAGCTGAGGATATCAAGGGAAGTCTCAGCGGTGGGAATGAGCACCAGCTAAAAACCCTGGCAAAGGTTTGGCATCATCACTCCTGTACAGGTAATGCCAGCAGAGAGGTCACTCCTCTCTCTCAGGACGCCTTAGTGAAGTGAAATCTTCTCACCCACTGGCTCTGTGTCACCTGGAGGACCACGAGCAAGGACAGAGCCCTGCCCTGCCCTTCCCAGGCCTTTTGCTCTGGCACCAGCACATCCAACCAACACCACGACACATTCCAGGCAACAGGCGAGGACAAAGGGAGAGGCACGTCCAGGGGAACGACATCACCCTTCCTGCCTACTCTGGACAGCATCACCTCGGGAGCAGGGAAGGGGAGCGGCCAGCAAACCTACCTGCTCTCACTGCACTCCTTCTTCTCTCGGACGCGCAGCCACTTCCGAAGGAGGAAGCGCTTGCGGCGCGGGGAGGCACTGGGAGTGGAGCAGTTGGACCAGGGGGTGTCCTCGTCACTGGAGGGGGTGATCTCAATGGATGGGAGCTGCAGGTATTCCTTGCTGGAGGAAGGAGAATCCTGGTACCTGACGGCCTCCAGGCTCTGCTCCTGCACGTTCTTCATCCTCCTCATCTTGAAGCGCTTCCTGCGCAGGGTCGGGGTGGACGAGCTGGACCAGGCGCAGCTGCCCTCCAGCACCTGCTGCTCGGGGACTCGCAGCGCCGGGAGCTGCAGGGTTTCTGTCATATTGGCAGCTGGCATCAGACGCCCTTTCTCCTTCTGCTCCCACCCCCAGGCACTCTACTCTGATCTCGGTGTAAAGCGCACCACAAAGCCACAACTCGCCTTCCTCCTTCCTCCTCCCTCTCCCTCCAGCACTGCCCTCCCTTCTCAAGCAGGAAACCTCATGTTCTTCACGTGCTCTCATTTAACAACCAGCGGGGTGGGGAGGGGATGTCCAGGACACAGACATGCCACAAGGGAAGCCAGTTTCAAGTTTCTTTTCTCCTTCTCTCCTCTACAAAAAGTCCCTCCCCTGCCCGGTCTCTCTCAAAGCAGGTTTAGCACTGACACCAGGGTTGCCAGCGAGGGCTTGGCCGGGTTTCAGCTCCCCTCCCCAGCTCCCCCCTTTGCCTTCTGTTGGCTCAGGAAAGGAAAAGTCTCCCGGGGCTGCTCTAGGAAAACTCGGCCGTGGTTCTTCTCGAGAGACGAGGCAAGCATGGAGTGGAGCGGCGTGGAGCTGTGGGGAGGGCAGAGAGAGAAACAGAGGGAGGGGGAGGAACAATGCCAGGTAAAAATCAGGAAAAAGAGTAGCAGGAGCAGCACGTTGTGTTTGTGTAGCGGGCGAGACACGCGCGGGCAGCTGCCGCAAGTGTAACCGCGCTGCTAACCCCGAGAGGCAGCGCTCGAGTTACCGAAATTGCTGCGGCTACCAACCTGCCGAAGGGAAACGGGGAAGGAGGGGGAAGAGCCTCCCGGAGGAGGCAGCTGGGCAGGGCTGTCCCTTTTGTCCCACCTTCCTGCTCAGCCAGCCCACCCCGAGGGGAGGCAGCCAGCGGACGCGAGCTTTCAGCCTGCTTTCACAATAATTCCTTTTTTTTTTCATTAATATTATTATTTTTTGGTCCCCGTTGACTGCTCGCAGAGAAGCCGAAGGAGGATTGAGGAACAGCCGAAACAAAGCAGCAGCAGCAGCAAGTGGCACCAGAACTGGTGGGGCTTTTAGCTCAGTTTCACGCGAGTGAAAGCTGATTTTTAAAAGATGCTGCTTCCAAAATGCCCGTGGGGGATGGAGGGTCTGAGGCGCAGGAACGCACAGAGACACCACACAAGGACAGGACAGGTTTCACACCGGGACAAAGGCGCTGAGGGGAAAATTCTCAGGCATCCACACAGCAAGGGAGCTCTACCAAGGGTCAGGCACTCGAAACAGCAGCCACAGGACACGGCTTGCAAAATTCTGGTGACGAAATCAAACCAGGAAAAATGTTGTGACAGATTCTCCGTCAGGATCCTCTGAATTTTGCTGACTGCTCCTGCCGTGAGGCCCTATTTCCATGTGAAAAAAAGGGATATAAAATTAAAATCCTCTAAGGCAGTGACTAAAATTCAGCTGCGTGAATTTCGAGCTTGCCCTCTCAAAAAAAAAAATATATCAACACAAAAACATCTCTAAATCAACCTGACACAGCTTTAGTTTTCATTGTTCAACAGCCTGAACCTTTAAAAATATTAGCTTCAGGTTAGAAAATATTTGTCAACCCAAATCAAAATAGTTATTCTTGCACGGACTGCCTCGGTTTTGTTTGAAAATAAACTTCACAGGAACTCTGAACATCAGAAACTGCCATCTAGGACAGAGATAATGTGTCAGAAAAGGAAGATTTATAACAGCAGGAACAAGGGGGAAGGAAACATTTCAATCAAATGACAGAGCAGTTTAAGTGCTCAAGTGCTATATTTAATTTCTGCACTGTCCTTTTTGCTCTGCTCATTCTGTAAGTTAATAGCTTGACAACTCTTCAGATGGATTCCTGGGGAATCTGTCACCTTGGTGTCCCTGCACCAGGTGCACACACACAAACAGAATGCTTTCCACAAACACCCACTGAAAAAGAGAAACTCAAGTAAATGTGGTTTGTTGTTGCCTTTTTAAGTCCAAGAAAGAAAAATCTCGTTTGGACAAAATGCCAGGGTTTCAAAAGTGACTTGGGTAGCTTTGCATCTTCTCTGCCTCAGGGGCAGATCCCTTTTCTCCCTTCTCTGGAGAAACCTGAGCACTTCAGCCACATCTTGCCATGATTTCTACCTTGTCACCGCAGCTGGACATAACATTCCTGACTGCCTCTTCATCCCAAAAAAACTACATTTCGCTTTCTTCCCTGGGAATCAAACCCTGCTAGCACCACTCCTGAATTTTAACCAGGAGGATGTGAACTTCACACAATCCACCTCCCTCCTCTGGGGGAAGGGATGAGCAGCCCTTGGGAGATCACCACGAAGGTTTGTTCCGTGCATTAATGAGCCTGATCTCCCGTGGAATCTTTCATCAGCTGCACAAGAGCCTCATTTAATTGCAGCAACAAGTACAAATGAGGGTCAAAGCTCGCACTCCAGCGTGATCCTTCAGCACAGCAAACCCACAGAATGCCCGCAACAATTGTCTAATTAATCCACAAGAGACTCGTCCACGCTGCTCTGGGCCAGGGCAGCGTTTGGTAATCAATTCATTATGCAAGGAAAAGCTGGTGCTGTCACCAGGCTGGTTTGTGTTGCCACGGCCAACACAGATTCTTCACCTTCACCCTCACTGAACTTCAGTGGAACTCACTCGGAGAAAAGACCTTTGCCCAACTCCTTTGTGGGTGAGAAAGGAAATAATTCTCTGTGCCCTGGGAACCCTTTCCTTCTGGAGTGAGGCACCAGCTCAGGGCCTGTCCCCTTTAACTCCAGCATTAGCAACAGCACTCGTCTGCACTCCAGCATTCCCTTTATCCTGGAGAGAGGATGCTGAGCACCTGCCTGATGCTCTGGGAAAAGAGAGGAGCTCTGCAATCAGAGCCAGCTCCAACACCTGACCCAGAGTGGGAGATTCCAGCCTGAGCAAGGACTATTTCTGTCCCAGCCACGGCAGCAGCACCTCCCTGAGCCTCGGTTAATGACTATTCCTGCAGTTTAATGACCCATCTAATGACGGATTTATTCCAGCAACACTGGGCTGTCAGTGCTTCAGGTTGACCAAGAGCCTTTCTCCTACTCGAGTGTTGAGTGTTCTCCAGTGTCCTCAGAAGAAGGCTTGCGAATGAAGCAATTAGGAAAGAAAAATCCTATAAAAAAATTGAAGTTCTCCCCTGAAGGAGAGAACATGAGCTAAGCCAGCCCAGATTCTTTGGCAGAGCTCTCCAAAAGGGCTTTCCATGTGTTTAAGGGATGGCAAAATGGGAGATGAATACAGAGCAGTAGCTGGCACTGAGAGGACACGGCAAGAAAACCATTTATTAATAAAAAGCAGATATTTTTAAGCACAGGAAACACATTACAGCTTCTCCAGAAGCTGAACTGAGTCACTCAGATTCACATCTGGCTGCAGAAGCTCTGCCAGGCCAGGCAGGGACATTGGAGCTCTCACAGCCTGGGAAGAACTCAAGCAGAATTCTCCTTTTCCTACAGTCCAACAAAATTTTCAACTTAATTTCCCTTCCTGTGCACACAGCTGAGAGTGGCGCAGCTTCTGCAGGAGAAGCCTGCAACTCAGGCATGACCCTGCCAGGTCAAAATTCTGATTTTCCAAAGCTCAAAAACATGCTGGGAGTTTTTTGTTTGGTTTTTCAGTTTTTGTTTGCTTTTGTTTGGTTGTTTGTTTTTGGTGTTTGGTTTTTTTGTGGGGGTTTTTCTGGTTTTTGTTTGTTTGGGGTTTTTTTTGATGGTGATTTTTGGGGTTGGGGTTTGTTTTTTTGGGATTTTTTTTCTGGTTTTTGTTTGGGGATTTTTTTGGTGGTGATTGTTGGGGTTTTTTTGGTGAAAATTCTGGAGTAATGTTGTGATTTTTTTTAAGTGAAAAACTGATCTATTTATCCACATTAACTTTCACATTCTAAAGTCCTTCTGCAAGAGCAGTGGTGGCATCTTTAGAGCTGCATCTCAGACGAGAACTTCAGCCGTGTTTTGCTCTTTGCACATTAAATCAGATGAGTCCTGGCACAGTTTGGCAGGTGAGAAGCTGTGGACACGTGCAAGCAGCGTGCGTTGAGTAAATTCTCATTTCAGTGCCCTCCAAGTCTCCCCCTTCAGCAGGTGCTGTCCCTGAGCAGGCACAGCCCCCTGGATTGTGGCTGGGTGACATCTGATCCCTGTTCCCTGCAGCCCCAGCTCTGCTCCAGGGCAGATGACACAAATTTCACAGGCAAGAAATACCAGCAGGCAAAGAGAGGCTCACACATTCCCTTGGCTCACGCTCGCCTTGATGTTTGCCCTCCTCGTTGCAGTGTTTCAATTAAAACTCCAATCAGTGGAAAAATCAGCTTTTGGATAAATTGTATATATATTATTTTTTTCCTGGATTTTGGTCCATAATCATTGGTTTCTGAATTAAAACCATGTGTGCACATCCACATCCATGCCGAGTGAATCACGGGAGGTCACCCATCCCAAAAATTGGGAGCAGCAACTCTCAGATCCTGCTGGGATCACAGCAGTGCCACCAGGAGCCTTGTGGACAACAGTTTGTGTCCAGTCTGGGCTGTGAGGGGCAGAACTCGATGAATATTTATTCTATCACATATTGTTTTCTGCCCATTTTAACAATACTTGAAAAGATGGAGGAAAGGGATTTCCCCTGGGGTTAATCCATATAGATATTCTGTATTTATAAAAGGCATTAACTAGAGATTAACATCTATTTGTGCCTTCCCTTTCACGAGAAACAATTCCCATTTCAGCCACAACCATTAAAGACTCCAAGCCATGACTTGGTGCTAACAGGGCACCACCTCCAGCAGGCATTTCAGCCCTGACCTCACGCACAGCAGCAGTCCCCAGATGCTTCAGATACCCCCCAGAACCGCAGGAGCTGTCAGATGTGATTCCAGCAGCACAGCACACGGAGGATTTCCTCAGCATTAGAGCAGTATTTTCACAGTTAATTTCTTCAGGCACTGTTCTCTCTCCAAATTCAAGGGGACGGCGGAGCCAAAGATAGCAAGCAATACAAATTAAATCCATGTCGTGGCTTGGCAATGATAATCCATCAGGACACAGCAGCAGGGCACAGGTTTCAGAACCTGTTTGAGAGTCTGAGTTCTCTTTATATTTGAGAAGTGAAGGGAATTATTTGGTGCTGCCTGATCAAGGGATTCTGCTCGAGCATCAGCAAGGGAAGCTAATTTCTTCTCCTAAATCCAGTGAGGGGATCGAGGATCAGTTAAATTCAGTCCATCACAGGGCAGAGGGTGATCCATTAGAATGAATTTCCATAGGAGCCTGGGATTCAATCTGCAGTGATTTAAGTTTTATTCTGCACAAGGCCAAGTGGAATCCACCAAAAACCACCTCTGAACTCCCAAGAGCTACTCAAGTGACAGAGGGACAGAAAAGTTCTTTCTTATGGTTGCTAAACTCATTTTGTACTGAATATATATATATTTATAAATGCCATTCCTGTCCATCCCCTCAGCCCTCCACGACTGCAGGAGCCTCCAATTAGGGAAATGCCTGAGGCCAACAGTCAGTGCTCCTCACCATCTCCCCAAGAGCCATTTGAAAACAAAATTACCCCGTGGACAACTGAAAACCTTTCTCCTCCAGCTGCCTGTGCCATTCACGCCCCTAATCCTGCACTTGTGTGCTGGGAATGTGGGAATGCGAGTGCAGCTCCCCACCCCCAGCACACATCAGGGCTCTCATACCATCGAGCACAGACCAACCTCTCTCTCTCTCTCTCTCTCTCTCGGTGTCTGTTACCTGCCCAAAAATGTGTTTGACCCATGAAATATGGACTGAAAATGTCGGGGTGAGGGCTTCTTTTCCAGCCTCTCACCCTCACTCCCTGTAGCTGGGATGAAATACAGGAGATTTGGTTTTTTCCTTGTTCAGACTCAGTTGTTTATTAATTCTTACCTATGTTTCAATCTTAGAAGCTGTGAGTTATGCTAACAAGGTGAAACAATGCCAACAATGGTGGTTCTCTGGCTTTGCAGGGCTTTCTCAAGGACATTTGGTCCAATAACGATTTGCCAACTAAATTACTTTGATTTCTAACCCAATATTCTAACCTCTAAGTTCAGCAGTGCAGATTTTCTTATCCAATTATAAGACATGACCTAAACTCATGCAAAAGAAGGAAGAAGAAAGCGAAAAAGAAGTATCCAGCCACCACCCTAAAACCTCCATCTTGGTGTATATATATAAAACTATATTCTAAAACCTTAAATCTCAAATTTTTCACCCTGTGGCACCACATTTTCTATTCAAACTACCCACGTGTGATTTTAATGTCATCACTCAATTTTGGAAGCCTATCCCAAGGCCTCAGATCAAATGTGGTGTTTTCTTGTGGAGCAGTGCCTTTCAGCACAGAGAATTCAAAATTCTCATTTTCCAGAAGAAAAAACTCATACCATGGTTGTGGATTGCATGAAGAGCACGTAGGACAGTATTGATAAGGCATTATCAACTGACCTCACACCTGCAGCATCTATCTAGGGATAATTGACAATCTCCAGGCAGGCAGAAGTTTCCCTAAGTGAGTCTGGAGGAGCTCTGAGAGCTCCCTGAGCACACTGAGAGCACAAAGCTCTGTCCCAGAGCAAATCCCACATTTATCATGTCCAATCAGGGTTCACTGAACTGAATCCCCTGGGGCAGGAATTTTAACCTGAGCGTGAAGCCTGCAGGTGTGAAACACCAGACAAAGAGGGCAGATCCTGAAGGTGTTAAACCCAACCCCAAACAAACAGACAAACAAACACCACCCTCCCTGCTGCATCTTCCCAGCAGGGATTTGTTCCTGCATTTTCCTCTGCCAAGGGTGCCCGGGGTGGGTTTCCCTGCGAGCAGAGTTTGTAAATAAACAATAAACAATAAACAAACACATTTTCAGTGCCTCTCGCTGACCCAGCTCCACGCCGCTGCTGAGGATGTTCTTTAATAGAATGGAATTTATGTTCTTTACTAGAATGGACATCGTTTAATGGGATAGCTTGGAGCTGTCAGGTTGTGTCACCAGAAAAACGTTTCCCCCCCCCCCTAAAAATGATCATTATTCTGCTCCTGTGAGGCTCTTGGGGAAAACAAGGTCTACAGTATTTGAGAATCTTGGTCAAGGTCAGAGTCAGGAGCTCTGGGGGAGCTCACACTGAAGTGCCCAGCAGGACTCAGTTCCAAGTATCCCCAAAGGCACAAACTCCACTAATAACCATCAGCTAAAAGACTTTTTTTCCTCCTTTCCTTCCCTTTTAACATGCAAGTAGCAACAGAAGCCAACAACTGCTTCTCTAGTTGTTTGGGGTTTTAAGTCTCTTTGAACAACCTTAATTCCTATTTTTGTACACCAAGATTTGAACCCAGAAGTGATGTTTTATTTGAGGTTTTACCTGTCAGCGCAGAGGGAACAACACACATCACCTGACCTGCTCTGTAAATAATCTCAGCAATTCAGGTTTGCAGCCAGTGTCACTTCTGAGGAGAACTACCCAAAAAAAGCTTTTGTTTTCCTTAAAGCCAGGAATGAGATATGACTACACTGTTACTGAGGGCCTGGATGTCAGGGTTCCTGCATTTCACTCATTTCTCCTTCAGAGAAAACCATTTCACATTTTGTCTCAATTTCCTTCCAGGTAACATTGAGATAAAGAGCTGCCTGGTGTATTGGAACTGTGCAAGTTTAATTTAAGAAAGAACAGAAGGCGTGTGGTGATCTCAAAAGTCGCTCAGAATGCGCAGTCCAGGAGACTCCCAGAGTTCAGCTGAGCTCTGGGAGCTGAAAATTCCACATCCTGTCACCTAAAAGAGCAACTTCGGTACAAAACCAGCATCCATTTCAAGGTGAAAAGCAGAAAAATAAGTAATTCCTTATTACTTCTCCGTCCTGATCAGAGCTAAGGCAGACATTGGGATCCAACTGCTTGTGAGCTAGAAAACCTGTTTTGATGAAAATTAATGATTCTTGTGTCTGACAATCTCGCTGTCCCTTTTTTCTTTATTAAATTTGGGCAGGGGGGTGCCACCAGTGTTTGCTGAGCTTTAATTCTCAGAACTCTCCAATTCTGTCACATACCTGATGGCAATTTCTCTCCTCCCCTGTCTGAACTGTAACTCAATTTGCAGGCAGCAGGAAAATATTCTCAAGTTCAACATAAATCTGGTAACTTCAATATTGCACCTCTGCTGTTGGTGTCTGCTTTTTTTGTTTACAGCTCCTACCAAATTCCACAGCCACTGCTGTGTGATTACCATGATTTCCAGGCACAGGTGAGTTCCCAAAAGCAAGGACACTTAATTTTATTCAAATTCCATCTTAAACCTGTCGCTGTCAGGGCAGTTACCACACACACAGATTGTGTTTTGGACAACCTGCAAAAAAAGTCTTTATTAAACAAAGTAGATTTTTTTTTTTTTTAACAGACTTTTGGATGTTATAATTTGTGTTATATAGTTATTGGTTACTAAATTATTACAGTAGATTTATTGGTTATTGTTAATTACAATATATTATTGTTGGCTACCTCTAGCATAAGTATTTAAGTATTCAGAAAAATAGCAGGTGTAGATATGTTGTTGTTTTTCTCCTTCTGTTGTTTAGCTTTCTTGCTTCTGTTGATACTACATTTACATGGGTAAGAACTAATTGGGTTTTTTCCTCCTGGGCTTTTTTCATGTTTTTTCTCCAGCCAGAGTAAAAGGCCTAAGCTGTGATTTTACAAAGGCAACAAGGCTTTCATTTAATATGGTTTTACCTATATGCAATAAAACCATGATGAGTGCAAGGTGATGCTAGTATGTGAAGAGAAGCAGAGCAAATAATCTTAAAAATAATCAAAATCAGCCACATGTCCCAGCACCAAAAGGCACCTGGTACAGAGGTTGTGCTTTTTCCTTCATCCACCTAAAAAAGGGCTTTTATTGGTAATTTTTGGAAGGGAGCATCCCTGGGAGAGGCTCAGCTGGTCAGAGCCTGGTGCTGAAAACACCAAAGCTGTGAGGTCAATCCCTTTAGGAGCTGGACTGGATGATCCTCGCAGATTCCTTCCCCCTCAGAATATTCTGTGATCCCACGATCTGAAACTCACATTACAAATCTCTTTGCTCCACCATCTAAACCCTGATTTGGGTTCCAGGGGTATGACCTGAACCCCTAAAAGCAGAAACATTAAAAAGCTCCCTCTGGGTTCCCATTCCTGCCTCCCCAAATCCCCAGCCCAGGCATGGAACCCAAACCTAGGGCAGCAGGACCCAGCCGGGACAGGGCCAGAACTGGCACCGATTTCCTCACAAATGTTCCTTGTTGGAGCACAGTTATCAACAGGACAGGGGAGCAGGCAGGTGCTCCACGAGCTTTTCATTATTTTATTCATTATTTTATCCATTATTTTATTTGAGGCATCAGCCTCATGTACACAAGAGATGTACATGGCTCACACCTGCTGACAACCTGAGGTTTCTTAGTTACAGAACATTCTTAAAAGTTTTTCAGCCAATATTATGCTTCTGAAGTTTACAGACAACTGTTCTAGCTAATCACTAAACAGCACACCTACACCTGTTACAGACAATACTCCCTTGTATGTCTTGTAATAATGCACAATATTCCATTATTAAGCTTAAAACTTCAGTATCTTTGCTAAGGACATTTTCTGCAGCTCCAAGACTTCTCTGAGCCAAGCCTAGAAACACCAACCCTTGTTCTGATGTCCTCACAGTCTAAGATATTGTATCTTCTTCTACATTCTAGTTTTTGCAGCTGCAGCTGAACCTAAAATCTTTGCTTTATTTCTAAAACCTGCTTTTCTCACTCAGACTAAAAGCCTTCTCACCTTTTACATTTCCCACATTCCTTGCCTCTGCCATCCTGCCAAACACAGGAATTACCTCCAACATTTTGAGCTGGTGTCTGCCACCAAACGTTGCCAGAAGCTTTCGTTCAGAACCCTGTTATTCTCTCCCATAAATTCACCAGCCATACCCAAAAATCATCTCTTTAGCCCCAAGAAAACCTCCCAGCCCAGCTGCCTCCATCAGCTTTGGCTGACCACTAACTGGTTCAGAGCTTTCAAAAGCAGCCACATCTCTCATCCATCTGGCCCAGACTGCTGAATTTTGAAATCAAGAGCTCCTTTCTCGGAGCAGAGATGTTTCTGAGTGTTCCAGATGTGAACTGTGGTCGTAATGGACCCAATCTAAGGGCCTGATCCACAAAGTACTTTTATATTCATAGATTTTTAAATTCAGAAGGCTTAGGATTTATTGTTTCATGCAAGCATAACAAGCAAGCAAGGTGCAAAAGAGCAAAAGCTTCTCTCTCTCTGCAGTTGTGTTAGTTGAGAGATTGTTTCTCTGTGTCTGTCCTTGCACAGCACAGTGTTTCACAATATATGAAAACAAAGATAAAGTGATTGTTTTTTATTGGCTAAGGAAAATACTTTATCAAAACTTTTTCATATTTACATTCTTTGTTAAAGATTTCTCTTGGGAAGCTACAAATGCTCCCTTTAGAAATGGAGGAGTGTTACAACTCAGACACTTCAGAAGAAATTGCTTTTTTCAAGCTTGTTGCTGTGATTTCTCTAAGATCTACTAAGAAGTGAGCCCACAGTGAGCCACTGCTCATTTCAGAACTGGGCACGGAGCAGGAGGCACAGAGGACACAGGGAAGGTGTGTG
The DNA here is from genome assembly GCA_013396875.1 of Vireo altiloquus. NCBI lineage: Eukaryota > Metazoa > Chordata > Aves > Passeriformes > Vireonidae > Vireo > Vireo altiloquus. Next base: position 153,446 of record VZRF01004021.1, on the reverse strand, counting down.
GATGCCTCTGTGGAACAAGAATCCTTCCAAGACATCCCTAATTTGAATTTGTCTTATTTAATTGTTTATTGTGATTGCTTTTTTTATTGTTTAACTAACTTCTCCACAGAGCTATTTTCAAGTCTGAACTAATAATTCACCAGCAGGACGTTTTCTTTTCGGGCTCAAATTCCAGCTCCAGTGAGAGGTGTGGGAGAAAAATCCAATCCCAAATGTCGCCACTCCATTTGGAGCAGAGTTGGAAGGCAGGAAGGGATGAAATCTTTGAGCCAGGAATTCAGATTTTCAAAGTTCTGACTCTTGGTTACAAAATTATTCAGCCCAGACTCAGCATGTGAGTCAATAACCTCTGCAGGAGTGAATGCTGAGCTCCTTGCAGGCTCTTTTCATTACTTATAAATACACCTGCCATTCATTTTTGCCTTCGTGCTCTTTCACTCCCACTTCTTCCCAGCCAGCCACTATTAGATCTGAGCAAATAATGACATTTACAGGATTATTTTCTAAAAATTATCTTCCTGGGCCTCTCTCGTCGCCTCGCCTCGGGCTGAGCTGCACAATGAAACCTTTGCAAGGTTGTAATAAAAAAGCTCATATTAAACAGAAAGAAGAAGCCCCAGTAAGTGGAAGCTCAGTGAGGCATCAGATAAATGTCTTTTTTAATACCCTGGAATCTGGCCATTACCTCACACATCAGCGTGCCTGATGTGAATAACATCCAGTAATTAAATCTAAGGCACGGAGCTGATCTAAGTGGCTGATTTGGGTCTGAATTAAACAATTTGATTTATAATTAGGCATCATTACAAAAGTACTGAGAGCAGGCTGACTTCCAGTCGGTCAGCACAGCTCTTGAAGGTAAAACTTTTTATTTCAATATTGAGTTGTGTGCCAAGAAAGCAGCAAATCTGTTCATTTTTAGGGGCCTGTTGATCCTCTTCCTCCTCCAAGAGAATAATCCTAAATTTCATCCCTAAGAGATTGGATCTGTTGCATCTTTGATCTCTGCATAAAGATGTGAAGCTGCCTCTGCAGTCACCTTCAGTGTGTTTATGAATTATCCCAGGGTTTAAATATGTTGGGAAGCAGCTCATGAGCTTCAAGCATTTCCTTGGACCATAAAAAAATCCATTAAAGAATAATTATTATTAATATTATTATTATTATTATTATTATTATTATTATAATCCCAGTGAGAGTTTGCAGACGGTGAATTAAGTTTCCCCCTCCAGTACAGCACAGGTAATTAATAATTAATTAAGTTGTAAAAGTAATTAATAGTTTTACCAGGTTTTATCTAAAAAACCCCCTGGGGCATGGAGGGGAAAGAGATTTGTGTGTGCTCAGAGAGTGCACAGTTATAGCTTAGATAATCCTTGAATTTTACAGAACTTTCACCAAACTTCAGTGACATTTCCACTTCCACACCAAGATTTGGGATTGTCCTGGTTTTAGGACAGAAATTGATCCCAGCTGGAATCAAGAGAGGGATGAGACTAATTGCTAATTGCTCTTACAAGGTCCTTGTGCTCAGTGGAATTCAGTGCAGGAGCAGTTATTGGATTTTTCCAAGCTTAGGAATGGGCAGACCAATCAAATACACAAAGAGCTGTGTGCCTAAGACATGAAAATGCATCTCCACACAGCTCAGATCCCAACAATCTGCCCATTTATCCCCAAATTCAGAGCACCTAATGAGGAGGCAGAAGCCCAGACAGATGGAGGAGCAGGCTGAGTCTCTCCCCCTCGAGAAGTGAGGATTCAACAGCATCTGCTGCAGACATCCAGAAGGTTCCTGTCACACAAATAAAAATAATCATCATCTGTCAGCCTGGAATCTCTGCAGCAGGAATTCATGGAGAGCTGAGATTCTCAGCTCCAGGAAATGCAAAGTCGTTCTCTGTGAGCACACACCCAGCACTGCCCTGGCGCTGGGGAATCTCCATCCCAGGGCATTGCTCACGTCAAAGGCAGCTGCAGGAATTGGATATTTACTGAGGGCAGCCTGGTAGGAACACAATTTCTCAGCAGGGACTTCCACAAACCATTTTCTCTAATGAACCTATGCCAAAGAGTGAAGACCAGAAGAACAGAAAACCACAAATTACTTGTCTCAAAGGACCTTTTTTTTTATTAAAAAAAAAAAAAAAAAACAACAACCCAAACACACTGAAGTAAGAGCATCAGCAGAGGGGGGAATATACCCTGGTTTTCAGCCTTCTGATTCTGTTTGTATTTTTGCTATGGAGTTTCTCACACATTTCATATAAAAAAAGTAGTGTTTCTGTAACTGTCTCTTGTTTTCATTCCATTCCTGATAGAAGAGGTTTTTGATGGACTTCTACCTGAACCAGTGGAGTTGGAGAGGAGAGGACCTCACTGTCCAATCCACGGGGTTCCACAAAATTGTATATAAGACAGAAAATTAAAGACTTCCCTCTCTTTTCCCTTTCACCTCACTATGTGTGTGTTCTTTTTGTGCTCTCCAGTGCCAGGTTTCCACAGCAGAACCAGGCAGGAGGTTCTGTGATTCCCTTCCCAGCACCATCCCAGGAGTGGTGTCAGAGCCTGGGGCAGCAAACGAGGCTGGGACTGAGGGAATTCACATTTATAACTCTGAAATTCACATTTACAACTCTGGAATTCACATTTATAACTCTGGAATTCACGTTTATAACAGCTCTGGCCCTGAAACTGCAGGAAATTCAGGGGCTTGCCGTGGTCTTTCAGCGAGCACAGAAAGCAACTGCACCAGCAGCTGCTCCTCCTGCAGCTGCCAGGAGGGTCTCAGGCGTGTCCTGGTGACATCTCCTGTGTCCCCAACTTGGTGCTTCCCCTAAGTGGTGCCACGATGATTTCTTTTGTCTTTTCCTTTTGTACCCCTCCTACATACCCTTTTATATGGTTTTGTGTAGTCTTAGTGCTTTCGATTTTCTTAGTATTTAATATATGCTTAGTGCTGAACTTTATATTGTTAGTAATTAATACTTGTAATTTTCCAAGTCGGGTAACTTGACTGAAACCCACTGCACTGTTAAACCAAAAAACCAAACATCCTAAAAGTCCCAAACACCAAAATCCACTCCAAAACACATTTTTATAAACTAAGGTAAGCCCATCCAAGAAAAAATTCCTCAAAACTAAGAGTTCGCTCGAGCCTCTCATTAAAGAATCTTTGATAAATACGCTAATTTACAAGGCCTATAATTGTGTATATTTTGGTGTGGGGGGGAGTGGAGTGTGCATTTCAGAACATTCCACCTAGACAAAGCACTGTACCCCAAAATCCTTAAATAAATACCGAAGTAAAAACCCCTTTCCCCCATAAACCGTGTTTCAGTTTTAATTTTAAGACCAGAAAAAGGCAACATAAGGAGCCACTTGTCTGCAGCAGCTGTTTTCAGGACAGATGACAGAGAGACATGAGAGGAGTTCCTCTGGCAGGGAGGACATTAAACACACATGGATCAGGAGCAAACAGCAATTCCACAAATCCTTCCTCGCTCCAGGAGGGATCAGCAGCCTGACCAGGTGTGTGAAAACTTGAAGGGTTTCTTCTCATCTCCCCGAAATGATCAGTGGGGATGCAGCAGGAATTTGGCTTCTACACAATGTTATAAATGCATATTATAATATTGGCTTTTGGCAAATATTAAAATGAATGCTATGTGTGCAATGTTAGAAAACTCTGCTGCATGAATGTAGTTTCCTAGAAATAGTAGTGTGATATATGTGTCTTTCTTAAGATTATAGCGTGATGTGTAGAGTGTTTCTTTTGTTTATATCACTACCTCAGAGAATAACAAAATTAATCAAGGAAATTCCCCACATTCCTGGATTATCTGGATGGAGATAACAGTGACAGACTTCAGAACCCCGAAAGAAGGATTTATTGATCAGGGAGTGGAGCGACAGCTGCAGAACAGAACCACAAGGAATGAAATAGAGGCAGGTTTGGGAGGGCCTGAAACCAAGAGAACACCAAAAAAGGAATGTTTGGATCATGCAGGAGAGTCTGTGAATATGCAACATGCTGGGACACTTAAAGAAAGGTTTTCTGGGTTAAGGTGTGCTCCTGGCAGCGTGCCAAGCACCCAGCCCTTTAACCCTTTGCTTTATTTCTGTCTCCTGTTGTCCTTTTATTAAACCTTTTATTAAACCTTTTAAAATTTACCAAGAGAGTGAAGTTCGTTTTTCACAAGTTCCTTCACCTGACGAAGACGAAAATCCCCCCAAGGAGTGGAGTGAAGCCCCCAGTGAGGAGCAGCTGGCAGCAATCCGAGCAGCAGAGCCTGGAGCTGCTCTCCTGCAGGACCAGGCTCCGCCTCAGTCACCCCCAGCTCCAGAAAAGGAGAGTGACAGGAACACAAAGAGCTGCAGTTTTCCGGCAGGAAACTCAAGGCTCACATTTTCCAAGGTTCACATCATCCCTTTAATGCAGCAGTTGACGATCCACCTCCAGACACTTCAGCCAAACTCACAAAACCTGACAGAATTTACCCTCTCCCGATGAGTCATTAGCAGAGCCTTCCCATTTCCCTCTCACTTCGCTGGAACACAATCCCGAATCACTGGAGTGACACAACCAGGACTAATTTCCTCTGGAGAGTTAAAATCCCCCTTTTTCCTTCTCCAGGATTCTTCAGAGGATCTTTCAAGATTAAAGTCACAGGATGTGATTCAGAAATCCCTGCCAGCATCCAGAGCTCGCATCCCCTGGATCAGAACAGGTGAAGCATCCCTGGAAATGTGAGGGATGTGGGAACACAAACGTGGCTGCTCTTGACTCCTTCAGTGGCACAGAGATCAGAAGGTTTTGTTAAATGTATGAATTCTTCCCCAATCAGTGGAAATCGAAGTTCAAGCAGCTGGCTGTGGATCAGAGGTGGTGTTGGAAAGAATGTGGCCAAGCTCTGTTTCAGGGGAGTTTAAGACCTGCCCTCACATTTTCTCCCAAAAATGTGTAGTATGCTTTTATAATCAGCTCCAGTGCAGATTTTCCACCAGATTTCCAGATTTTCCAAATCAACCCCACCACTACTCACAGAGGCTCAAATCAGACTCTGCCATTTCAGCTCCAGACATTTCCTGATTTCTGCTTCCAACACAAACCAACTCCACTTCCTGCTCCTCCTGAAATTACACAATTCTGTTGGTCCTGGCCTTTGCAGAATTTACAGTGAATATTTTACTTCCTTCCTCCTCCTAAAAATATTGGAAGTTTTTCTTTTATACTCTTTTTCTCCAGATATACAATGAGTTTAAATATTTAAAATTATTTAGGCTTAATATATTTCCTCCAAAGCTCTTTAAATATTAAAACCCAAAGCTTATCTCCAGAAATCCCTGTCCTTCTAGAATATTCACTGCCACCAAATGAAATTTATTACACCATTCCTTTTCCATCTCAGCCGTCTTTATGGCTTCACAAGTGGCACAGCTAAGCTCAAATCTTGTGAAATTCCTTTTATTTTTTTGGTGTTTTTTTTTTTTTTCCCTTTTTGTGACTTTCAGAGTTTGAGCTTTTTTAAGCTGGGCAATCCCTCAGGCTTTTTTTTTTTTTTTTTTTTTTTTTTTTTTTTTTTTTTTTTTTTTTTTTAATTTATTTTTTTCTGCCATGTTAGACAGGATCCAGAATAAGTGACAGGGCAGGGAACAGTGCCATCCTGTGTGCCAGGAGCACACAGCCACACACGGGGGGTGCCAGGGATCACTCCAGCCCTGCTGAACACATCACAGCCCTTCCCTCCCGAGGTGTTGCCATAGAAACCTCAAATTATGTCTATAGGGGAACAGGATAAAAAAAAAAAAGAAGGTTTCCTAAAGGTATGGATGAAGCAGCTCCATGGAAACCAGCCCTGGCTGTCAGAGGCAGGGAAGGGAGGGGGTTTGTGTGGGAAGGCACGAGATGAGCATCGTCTGAATATGCAGAGTGCCAGCCCTGAGAGAGCTGGCACTGCCTGGTCCGGGGCTGGCATGGAGGGCTTGTGGCACAGGAGCTCCTGGCACGCTGGGGATCAGCTTTGGCCACTGAGAGCAGTGCCCACAGGCTCTGGAGGTGCACAAACCCTGCCCAGGTGGCTCAAATACCACAGAGACACCTGCTTACCTGGCTCAAATACCTCACAAACCACTGCCTACCTGGCTGAAATACCCCACCTGCCCATGGGGCTAAAATACCCCACAAACCTCTGCTCACATGGCTAAAATACCCCACAGACACCTGCCCATGGGGCTAAAATACCCCAAAAACCTCTGCTCCCATGGCTCAAATGTCCCCCACACTGCCCCTAAACCTGGGAGCAGCTGGGCACAAATCAAAGGTGATCCAAGCTCAAAAGGGCTGGGACTGGGACTGGGACTGGGACTGGGACTGGGACTGGGACTGGGACTGGGACTGGGGCTGGCACTGGCACTGGGACTGGGACTGGGACTGGGACTGGGACTGGGACTGGGATTGGTCTGTCAGTTCACACCACAGCCCTGATGGTTTCAACCTCACAAACACACCAGCCTGCTCTGAAAATTGAGATATTCCTGGTAAATTTTTGTTTTACTTGTCTACAAATATCACCAGATCAGCCTCTCTGGAACAACATGGTGTTTATTCCTTAAGGGGATGTTGCAAAAGCAGGCTCTGGAACAGGAACCTTCTGGAAATTCCCATTTGCTGCATAAAGCAGAAGATTAAACCACATGAAACAATGCATATTGTTGTTGGATTGTGCTGAAGTCACTGAGGCCAAGAGTCAGCCACCCTCGACAGCTCAGTGTGACGCTGTTACCCCGAACTCCCTCAATGGCACTCTGAGGTGAACATATGCTGCTCTCTCATTGTGAAATCAGCATTTAAACAGATCAGGAGCCTCCAGCAAACGAGTCAAATCTAATCCTTAATCAGCACTTGCTAGTTCACTAACCCCAGACAAATTATTTAATGCTGTTTGTTGGAAGTCTCAGAGCAGCTGGTTGTCTGCAGCTCCCCTCCCCAGCTGATCCCAGCCAGTGCCTGCTCCACTCGTGAAGCTTTGATGAGGGTAAGGAAAGCACAGGGAACATCCAAACAGATGTGGGAGCGCCTCAAAAATTCTTCCAGAAAGGAAAAAAAGAAGAGTTTTTGCAGCATTTGGCTGCTTTATCACTAAGGAACATTTTGTGTGGTTATAAAAGGCACTGAGGCAGAGACACGTGTTAAAATCCCTGTCTTTTCTCTCCATTCTTTCCCCATTTTTCTTCTCTTTTCCACTCTCTCTCAGGTTATATTTCCCTGAAAAGAATGTTGTATCCAAGCACTGATTTGGGGATTCACACAAATCCTTCCAGCTGGAGGACACAACCCTGAGCTTGGGGAATATTGTGAAGCCACACAACCTCAGCTCAGAGCCAGACAGGCTCCACAGGAGCTGTTCCTATTTTTCACGGAGTTAATGTGAGGCAAAGCTCCTCTGTCGCAGGAGCAGAATTCCAGGGCACACAAACTTCCTGCCCTGCCCCCAGCTTTCCAACCCCTGCTATTCCATGGTTTTGCAATCTTACACCACACAGCTCCCAAACCTCTTCCTGCCCGGCTTGGTTTCACATTCTCCCCCACTGCTTGCCAAAACCTCACTCAGAGAACACTTTATTTATAAAATTCCCCTCTCTCCAAGGCTCGGGGACAGCCTTACTTGTCTCATCAGCAGATCCAGTTTTTTAATCCACCTCTCTTTGCTATTTACAGTGGGAAAATCCTGCATTCTCCACTGCAGAAAGTTAAAACGAACCTGTGGGGGAAAAGGCATCACAGACTCAAGTGGCAAATTATCATTTCACTGGAACAGAGCCATCCAAATTCCAGGATTTTGTTCAGTGGGCAGCTCAGAATTGGTTTTCACCACATGCTTGTGAAGGGAAGCAAAGCTGAGCTTTAGGTTAGAGATCAGCATTGTCACAGCAAAAACCAGACTCAGGATTTTACATTTCCCAGGCGTTAATTTGTAGAGCATTTGGTTTCACTGAGACAAACAGCTTTAAGAAGGAGCTGGAGCTCATCAACAGCAATAAATTCGTCAGTCAAACAAATCCATTCCAAGCAAACACCTCCCGAACTGCTGTGAGCAGCTGCAGGAGGTACCTGTGCTCCTCCAGGGACTCCTCTCACATCCCCAAAGCACAAACAAGCCCTGCTTGTCTTGGCCTGGCAGTCCCAGAGCCACAGGGACTGGAAAAACAGGCAGGAGAGAGATCAGTGTCCTCCAGAGGAAGCTGGAAAACATTCCCAGTCCTTGGGCTGTTGTGCTTCTCTCCTTGACACCACTTCAGGAGTTAAAGAAACATTTTCCCTGGTGGGGTGTTTCAGATTCTCCAACTCGCCTCAACTTTGCTCACCAAACCCTTTTCCCTGTTTTCCTCAGAACTTGTAAAACTGAAAGCCATGAAGTGGCTTTAAGCAGAGAAGAATTTAAGGCAATTAAAGCACTGCTTACTCTGCCCAATCCCCAGCAGGATATTCCTTTCCCAAGTATTTATGCCCATCTACTTCTGGAAATTTAAGATTTCTTGTTGACATGAAGGTAAATCTTCTCAAAGGTGAAGTTCAGTGTGGAGGACAAACCCCAGGGCTGAGCACTGGAGGGGACCTCAGGCAAGATGCTCTTGTCAGATAACACCTCCCAATATTTCTTTTGGAAAGAAATACATATACAAAATCCTTTTTTCCTCCCAGTCTCAAAACCCCAGGATTTGTATTCCACACCTCATCTCCCGGCCAGTACTTTGACAGCTGAGTCACACCCACTTCTCCTGCCGGGAAATCCCTCATTTTATTCCAATTGTATCACTTTGTTGTCCATGTTCCTTGGGCTGGCACTGCAATTCCAAGTGTTTGATAATTTCGTGGCAGAATTACCATTAAATGCTGTTTTCAGCACAAGCAGGGGGACCTTGCTCATGGGTTTGCAGTGACAATCAGGATTCTGAGTCACCTTCCAGGGCTGCACTTCCAGCCCCAAGTGACCCTGACAGATTATTGGAGTGTTCCTTAGTTCTGCTCTAAATCTCCTTCTCCAGACTCCCACACTGTGTTGCCTCCTCATTTCTCTCCTTCAGCCACTCCATTATCTCAATTTCCCTCTGATGCTGATAGATGAACTCACATCTTTTGTTGAGCCTGAGTTCTCCCCTTTCTATGAGACCCTCTGGCTTTGGTAATGGGCTCATTCCCTAATCCAAAACACTTGAGGAGGTGTAGGAGTTCCTGACTTCATTTCCTCCTCAGAGCAGAGTTCCAGTAAAGCAGAATATTCAGCTGAATCAACCCCCAAAGAATAATAAAAAATAAAATCACCTCAGGAATTCTGCTGAGGGTCCAGGGGTGCTAAAGAAAGGAACAACACACAACAATGATTAACGAGTTCTTCAGAGCTCTCCCAGCAAACACACAGATGGCACACAGACAGTCAAATGCTACACGCACATTTCATGGCATTTTGGAAGCAGCACATTTGGATTTGAACACTCCAAGCTGTTACTCAGAGCAGCTTTTTTTTCCATTTCTTCTTTTGCCACCAACAGAACTCTGCCTCGTTTATTTTCGTATTTAGACTCACCCGCAGCGCAGATCCTCGAGCGTGCTCGTAGTAAAACTATTAACATGGATTTGGATGTTGCTGTGATCATTTTGCTTCTCCCTCTCCGAGTCTGGAGGGAGCCAGGAGCCAATGGAAAAAGGAAAGCAGTGTGTAAACCCATGAAGAGGAGACCTAAAGGCTCAGAGCCCTTCAGAAACTCTTCTTATTCCTGGAAGGGTCGTTCAAGTGACTTTCAGATGCCTCTGCCAAGCTGTTAAACTCTGTAAGAACAGATCCATCAGTCCTGTGCTTTCTTTGCCCACCACAGAGATGTTTTTGCCATCCTCCTTCTTCCCACCCCGTGCAGCAAATGAAGATGCACAACTCCCCTTTTAAAATCAGATTTGAGCCCTCCCTGGCAGTTCTGCAGCCAGCTGAGCTGCTCCAGCAGAATCCCTCTCCATGGCGCCATCAGATTTGTGGGCACTGAAATATGCTTATTGAATAAAAGCCATTTCACAGGTTTTATAAATAGTGGGGTTTTTACTGAGGAAGCAGAGCTGGCAGTCCACCAGCTGCCACAGCAGCGAGGGACAAGACACAGATATATGAATTTCTGAATTTTATCAAGCAATTGTGTTCCAAAAATAAACCCCAGAAGCATCTGCTCTGAGCCCAGAATTGTGCAAAATCATCCACTCAGACACCAACACTCGTCTTCAGCAGGGAACAATCCAGGAGATGCTGACTCCCAAAATGCTGCTGTGAACCAGGCTGCACTGAGCTCACCTGAGCCCTCTCGCAGGGTTTGTGCCAGAAATCAGAGACTCACTCACTGCCATACCCCAAACACTCCCTTTAGCCACAAATCACACCCTCTTAGAGAAAGTTTTATCACATCACAAAGAAGGCGAAGGGAAACTCCCTCGTGGGCAGGGCTCACAGGTTTGGGCTTCCAGCAAATCTCAGTTCCTGCCCACCCTCCAGGAAGAGGAGATGTCCCCAGAGAGAGGAGAGCATCAGCAAGCAGATCACCTCAGCTGTAATTACACCTGGCATTCCAAATTACAGCCCAGAATAATTTCGTTTAGGCCTTCACTGACTAACAGGAGAAATAAAAGACATCGATAAACATCACAGAGAAGCTACAGCTGGCACCAGAGCAGAGCTGAGCTCCTTCCATGCCTACTCTTCATGAAAGACTCATAAACGGGGGAAGGGAAGCTGCAGAAGCCCTGCTGGAGAGCTCAGCTGCCTCTTAAACCCAGCCAGGTAAAGCAGCCACTGCAGGATCTCACAGAAACAAACCTGAAACTGAGATGCATTTGGGGATAAACAGAGCAACTTTGGGTCAGGAGTGGGTTTCAAAGGCCTGGAATCTGAGCCATGGTACTTAGCGACACCAGCTTTAGCAAAAGACTCTCCAATATGTGTTTTATCAACGCAGAAGGTTTCTTGTGCTGCCCATACAGTGCCAGTCTAAACCCTTCTGTGTTTAAACTGAGTACTCGGTAGTGTTTAAACAGATCTTGAGCCACCTCCCCTTCTACATCCCAATTTAAGCAGCTTTTGCTTGCTATTAGTTGCCATTTTAACAAGTCTAAGACAGAACCAAGTTAGGAACAGCACTTAGAACTATTTTAAAAATATTTCTGCTTTGCAGTTGTGGTGCCCGCAGGAAGCAGAGCAGGGCACACGTCTCTTATCTGGCTCCCACACACATTTTGCTCTTCACACCCCACAAAGCTCTGCCAGGAATCCACCTGGCTGCTCTGCTCCCTCTCAGTTTCGGGAATTGCCAGCCAGGGGAGACAATGGACGGGAAGGGGTGGCTGTGGAAGCACAGCCTGGCAGTGACAGACAAACCCCGCGGGGGAGAGCATTGAAGAGCAAATCTCTCGGAGCAGCAGCAGCTCCATTGATGCTGCTGCAGAGCAGTGAGGAGCTCGGCTTTGTGTCCCCCAGCTGCAATCCGGATAATCCCCGCTCGGCTACAAGTGTGCTCCGCTGGAGAAACACAACAGTTTGGCACATAATGAGATTAAAAAGCTCGTTTTTAGCTCCTGTTCCACGGGAAATCCCTGGTGTCCATCCCCTCTCCCCGTCACAAATCCAGGGATGCACCAGGACCATGCCATGCTTCTGACAAGGAGCTCCTGGGGATGGCAGGGGCTCACACTTTCACATGTTAACCTCTCCTGAAGGACTGGTGCTTCCTCCAAGGCACAGGAGGAGATAAAAGGCTTATCTACACAAATAGTAAACATCCAGCTGGCCTGAGCTGCTTACTCCAGCCTGGGATTGGAAGGGCTTGGAAAGGAAACACAACCCATGAGCTCTCTGAGGGTTTGGAAAGGGAGCACAAAGTTCCTCTGAGTTCTCTAAGGGCTTGGACAGGGAGTAAAAAGACCCCTCCTGAGTTCTTGGAGGGTCTGGAAAGGAAGCACAAAACCCCAAAGTTCTCTAAGGGTTTGGAAAGAGAGCACAAAGTTCCCCTGAGCTCTCTGAGGTCTTGGAAAGGAAGCACAAAACCCTTAAGTTCTCTGAGGGCTCGGAGGGAAATCACAACGACCCCTGAGCCCTCTGAGGGTTTGGAAAGGGAGTAAAAAGACTCTTCCTGAGTTCTCAGAGAGTTTGGAAAGGGAGCAAAAAACCCCAAAGTTCTCTAAGGGTTTGGAGAAGGAGCACAAAGTTCCCCTGAGCTCTCTGAGGTCTTGGAAAGGAAGCACAAAACCCCAAAGTTCTCTAAGGGTTTGGAGAAGGAGCACGAAGTTCCCCTGAGCTCTCTGAGGGCTCGGAAAGGGAGTAAAAAACCCCCCTGAGTTCTCTGAGGGCTTGGAAAGGGAGTAAAAAGACCCCTCCTGAGTTCTTGGAGGGTTTGGAAAGGAACCACAAAACCCCAAAGTTCTCTGGGGGCTCAGAGGGGATCACAACCACCCCTGAGCTCTCCGAGGGCTCCTTATCTCGGGGGCAGCGCTCGGTGCCGATGGGGAAGGAGCATTTCCAGATCCAGAGGTGCCACAGGCGGCTCAGAAGCAGAGAAACCCCACTGGCACAGGGTGATCCATCAGGGCAGGGGCTGAAGGTCCAGAGCAGCCCTGACTCACTCAAGTTTGGAGTTAAAAGCTTTAGGGACTCAGCCCCGTTTAGCTCTCGTCCAGCTTTGTTAAGTGAGAGATCAGCCCCAGTTCCCTCTGTACCCCAAGGTCTCATTAAAATAAAATTAGAAGCTTCTCTCAGACTGCCAAGGTAGCCCAGAGCCTCTGTACACACCAGTTATCACTTTTTAACTTTCCCTTCCTCGTGGCACAGGGGAGAATTCTTTCAACACTTAGGCTGCTCTAAGACTAAATAATCAGATTTCCTCCTTCTCCACCTAGCCTAGATCCCCAAAGCTTTCCCTGACAAAGGCAAGGAAGAGCAGATGCTCAGGTCGGATGAGATTAAAGGGAAATGTTCCATATTGGTTCTCCTATCCGGTAAAAGAAAAGGTAGAGGCTAAAATGAAAGCCAAGGGGAAAGATCTCAGATTTGGTAACTGGTTCTGCTGTTAAAAGTGATGAGAAACTGGCCAGATTTGCCACCAGGTTAAAAATGAGGCAGAACCAAGGAACTTGGCTTCAAAAATCACCTTGGCCTGAGGAACTTGGTTCCAGTCTCTTGATTTTACCTTGCCAGCCACTCGTAAGACTCAGAAACCCAAGTGTGAAATCCTAATTAATTATTGGGCACCCCAGAGGCAGGGAAAGTTAAACATTAGGAGCAAAAAGAATAACGGCAGGAGAAAGAAAAACCAGGAAGAGCCAAGAAGAAATTGATAAATTAGGTTAGAATAAAAACATATATGTGTACATCTGGGCTGGGTGACAGCTGCAGTGACTCATGTGATAAAACAGCACCCAATGGAGTTGTCTGAAGAGGTCTCCAGGGAGGGAAGTGAGGAAAAACAGAATAAAAACGAACCAAGGCAATTCTGGAGATGTTCCTTTCAGTCACAACACAGCTCGAGCGGAGGGTGAGGAGGGGGGAGAGGAGCGTGGGTTGAGACACAAATAAGGATTTAAGCTGTTTGCTTAAACCTGTATCCAGATATAAGTTTGCAATTCCCAGCCTGGTGATCTGAAACAGATTATTGTGTGATCACTTCCCAGCACGAAGGGTGGGACTGATTTTGGAAAGAAGTCGTTTTCCCCTGGTTTTCATTAGGGCTGGAGCAGCCCTACCACGACCACGGGAAAGAGCAAACACTCACATGGACCAGAGGCTGATTTTCTCCTTCCTGCTCTTCCAGCTTTTCCAGGTGTCCTGTTTCCAGAGCTTTTTCCAGCACGGTCCTAAGTGTGATCAAAGACCTTCCATGGTCATGAAACCTCGTCCTAAAATCTTCTCTCCAGCAGGGCTGGTGGCAAACCTGCCCGGCCTGGCTTAGGGGTTTTGAGCACGCTGCTGTCACCAAGCTTTTCATTTTATCTCTGCTAATCCCAATAATCTCCTGCTCTTTAGTTAAGTTAGGCCCTCAGTAGTTACCAGTATTTATTCTCTGAAGATTCAGGATGGGGTTACAGCAAATCCAATTTCTGTTCCCTCTTGACTGAAATCCCAGAACTCTCTCTAAATTGGGTAAGAATTACTAAATTAACACTTTTGTGAGGCTTCTTAAGCACCCCACAAGGAAAATCCCAAGAGAATCCACCAAAAGAAGGGCACATACCCCAGAGACAGCAGACTCTGGACACCTTAACGTGAAATTACACAAATTAAATGCTCTCTCCACCAATTTCCTCACCTGTAAAAGGGGGAAAGCATAAAAAATCATCAGGACTGTAAGTTCTAGGACGTGCTGATCCAGGCCTCACAGAGCTGTCATTTCCCTCTCCAGAACTTTAGGTTTCAGGACTAAAACTGGCAACAAAAAATGGGTTTGCACCTGGCAGGCAAACGCAGACCAAACACGTTCCAAGGGTGAGGAAAGGTGTGCTTGACTAGCATGCAAGGACAGTGAAGGGACAGGGAATAAAAGGGAGCAGAAGAAAGGAGCAGGCAGAGGCCAGGGGAGTGAAAACAGCCTGGGTGAGTTCCTTATTTTGTTTGCCATAAATCCATTACTAAAAGCTCTCGGCACATGAGGAAGAAATCACCTCGGATGAACACATTTCTCCTTCCCTTGGAGCTGCATTCCACAAAGGGTCAACAATAAAGTCGTGCAGCCCACGGCTCCAGCCTGATTGCTGCTCTGCTTGAAGCATTTACTGGGCACAGAGTTCCTGGTTTTTTGGCTCACAAATACCCTGAGCATCTCACCTCCAACCCCACAGTGTCAGCTCTGCCCAAACTCCTCCAAACCCACGCTGTTATCCTTTCAGTTCTCCCAGTCACTGCTCCAGGGCCACAACCCCTGGCTCGAGTCCTCACGGAGCCCAGGCTGGGTCACAAAATCCACCTGGATGCAACTTGGCCGAATTCCCACGTCACAGAATGTTGTCCAAACTCGAGGTGCAAGGCACTGGCACGGACAGCAGCCATCCAAGAGTATCCCTAAGGATATCACGGGAGTAAAAAGGGGAATTGTACCCTTCAGTATGGACATGACAACATCAGATTAGAACGAGTTGTTTCCGTAGATACCTATATCCTCAGGAAGAGCTCCTGCTCCACTCTCGAAATTCAGATCCTCTTTTAGAGGCAGCCACTTTTAGACCCATCACTTAATTGAACTTGAGCCCTCTCTTGCTGTAATTAATCGTGCTGGGGAAGTTTCTGGAAGCTGCAGTGCGAGCCCACAGCTGGTGCCTCGCGTGTGGATAATGGCAGGTGGAGAAGTGCTCCGAGGAACTTCAGGTGCAATGAGCACTCCTCTCTCATCTCCCTCCCTTCCTGGTGCTCACAGACGCTCTGCCAGCAGATCCTGGGAGCTGAGAGATCATTAATCATTTGGGTACAAAAGGAATATTAACCCAACAGTGCTCCCTCCTGGGACTGCGGCCTCAGGCAAGGAGTAAGTCATTAGCTGGACTGTGCTGTTCCACCTCCCTCGCAGCAGTGCACCAGAGCAGCTCCTTGATTAATCTTTTATTTCAACACAGATTATCTGTTAATGTTTGAGGCTATTTGTCCATTTTCCCCGCCACGTAGTTAATTAAAAGTGTAACAGAGAGCAGCACGCTGAGTTTTTCCCGGGGTATCATCACATAACCTCATGTAGGGGTTATGCTAAGTCCCTCCTTCCTCACCCCCCAGCTGCAGATTCGCACAAGAGCTACTTCAGATAAACACCTTATTCACTGGCAGGGGACTGGAACAGAGCAAACCTGTGGTTGTGTGCAGGCAGAGGTCTGCCAGCCAGGCATGGTGACTGTAAATGACCTAGTTAGGGATGGAAATGTGAGCGAGAGAGCTGCAGAAATCTCACCCTCAATCAGCACTCCAGCCCACACCGAGCCTTGGGTTCCACTTCCCTGCCCAGCCCTGCTGTCCTGCCAAAAGCAGAGATACCCCCTGATGCCAGAATGATTTTTGTCTTTTCTTTTCTACCCCTCTCACACACTCTTTTATAGTTTGATGTATTCTCAGTGCTTTTAGCCCACACACTGTGACTTCCCAAGGCTGATAACTCAGCTCAGCCCCACGGCACCGTTAAACCAGGAGAGCAAACATCCTGGGAGCCCCAGACACCAAGGGCCTCTCCAGAACACATTTTGGAACCTCAGACAGGCCCAGCCAGGGGGAAGGTTCCTCACAACGAGGGCTTCACTCCAGCCTCTCACTGGGGGATCTTTGATAAATATGTTGATTTTTCAAGGCCTATAATTGTGTGTATTTCAGTGTGATTGGGTACATGCATTTTCATGGCATTCCACCTGGACCAGGTGCTGCACCCAAATATCCTGAAATAAACACCGAGGTAAAAACCCCTTTTCCCCATAAACCATGTTTTGGTTTTAATTTTAAGACCGGGGCAAGGCAACACCCAAATGGCACCAACAGTTTTGGGTTCTGACCTCCTGCTCAGCTCAGAACGAGACGAGCAAAGCGCGGGGGGAGGATAAATCCTCCCTCCCTGAATGAGCTCCCTTCCACATCCTGTGCAATTAGCTTGCAACCCAAGCCTGTCACATCGGGGCAGAGTTCCTCGCTGGATGGGCTCCCTCCTTGCTGCAGGGGGCAGGAGGACAGCAGGGTCCTGCAGCTGCGGGGTCCCTGCCCTTTCCACGGGGCCACGTGTCACAGCGATGAGTGTCACAGCACGGGCAGGGACAGCAGCCTGCTCTGTCTCATTAGCTTCTCCCGGCAGACAGAAGGGCTGAAGGTGGTCATAATTATCACCAAACAGCAGCTCCAACCCCACTTTCCTCCCAAAATAGCAGGCACGGGACACGAGCAGCAGCGTGTTTGCTTCACAGGGAAAGGGTGGTGGGGAAAACTCGGGGCAGCAGTTCAGAATTTGGGGGTAGGTCAGAGAAGAGCCTAAAACACTGCAGCACAAAACCAAAACCCAGCATGGGCATCCCCATCTATCCCTCCTGCCTCGTCTGGGAGCAGATCTGAGGTTTCCAGCTCCTCCACCCCCAAGTTTTCCTCGTCAGCAGCAGCCACCTGGCCCCAGGCGCGACATTTTCCATCCCTTGCAATTGTCACTCCATCTCCATCTGGTCTGGGCAGCCAAGGATCAGCAGCCTTTATAAAAGCCCAGTTCCTTCGTGACCATCCTGCCAAGCACCCAAGGGAGGAGAGGAGGTTGGGAAGAGGACAAGGAGAGGCACAGGCAGGTGTGAGGAGAGCTGGAAACAGCACAAAGCTGATAACAGAAATGGAACTGTGCCTCAGCAGGAACTGGATGGGCTGAAAAACACAACAGCTCCCCTTGGTGTGCGGACAGGAGACACCACACAGGACACACCACCCCCATTTTTGGGGCTAGAATTCCAGAGTTGGATCATACAGCACCTCAGGAGGACCCTCAGACACATCAGGGAAGCATCCCACAGCAGCAGGGAAATACCTGCAAACCCAGAGCTGATAAGAAGCTGTGACAGAAGGATTCCCTGAAAGGGAACATCAGCAGGCACTTGCACAACAGGACCCCCATGGGGTTTCAGGTCAAGGTTTCAAGCCAAATCCCACAACCAGACATGGGAATGGCACAGCAAGAGGTCTCAGATTATCCGAAAGTAAGGAAAAGGGTTCAGGGTTTAGGTCTTACAGACTGTTGTTGGTTTAGCTGCGAGCAAGAGAGGAGAATGTGCCTAAAAATCAGCAAATTTAGGAGATCTGGAGGAGACCAGGAGAAAGGAAAAGCTGTAGTGCCAGTCTGGGTCCTGCTACAGCTGCAGAATGTTTGTATTTACCATTCCAGCATCCTCCAGGGTGGTGCTGGCAGCCACAGGCACAGCCTCGAGACACTGAGAGAGCCCCAAAATCAGCACCAGCACCAAGTGCCTGGCCCCAAGTGACTCATTTCCTGTGGCTGCAGGAGCCCTCAGTGGGACAGGGACAGAGCTCCAGCCTCCAAGTGGCCTTGTCAGCTCTTGAATCACTCATTTTATCTTTAAATAAAAGTTTAAAATACAGATCTCACCCTCTACCAGCAGCGTGGATCCTGCTTTTCATGGACAGACAGCAGACAAACCTCAGGCTTTTGAGATCAAGGCCAGAGTTTGAAATAAACTGTTCAAATAATTACAAATAAACCTTTGTTCATCTGTAGGTGTGAAAGGGAGAGAAATTCCCCACATGTGCCCAGTGACTGCACACCTGAGTTTTGTTGGACTTTCCTGTAAGGAAATCATTTATTTCAGAGACTCCAGGGCTAAACCCAAACATTTTTAACTTTTCCCTGCACCTGCATCCCCAGTGAAGATTTACCAGAGCATGGAAGCACAGGAGAGTTCCTGATTTGCATCTCATTTCTGTGGATGTTTATTGCACTCTGCAATTCCAGCTCTGATTCCAGGGCAGGTTAGGAATAAATTTGTGCACCAGGACCCTTTGGGACAGGCAAAGCACACAGGGCAGGTGGGCATCAAAATGCAGGGTCAGGAGAACATAAAAACTGGGAAAATATGGTGGTGTGATCAGCAGCTTTACTTGTTGGCTCAAAAAATAAAACATGCCATAAAAACACTGCAAATGTGGTGATTCCTTTTGGGTGATTCCTTTTGGGATGGTTGTGCTTTCTCCCTCCTCTTTTCCTACTGTGCTTTTTCCTGTTGCTGTTTTATATTTCTGCTCATCCCCCAAACCAACTGAGGATTTTTTTCCTTAACCAAGAGCCCACAGCTCCAGCAACCTCAGCCCTTATGGCATAAATCAAATTTGGCCCAAGAGAAAAGCCTGAAAGTCAGTTTGAAACAAAAAAATACTCACAATAAAAAAAAAATCCCACAAAAAAAAAACCCCCAGTGGAGTGTGAATAGTTATAGTTATGTTAAGACATATTTATAAGTCATTTGTGTTACTAAAGAGCAACAGATGAGTTCTCTGTAAAATAGATCAAGCTCAAACTCATTGCTTAAATTCCCCTCTGACAAGTGCACATCACTGCCTAAAAACCACATTATTCACAGGCAATTCAGCTGCAAGTTTTCTTTTATAAGTGGAAGCTTTGAAGGAAGTTTAACAAGCACACAAAAAATAAGATTATTCCCTGCCAGGTGTTGCATTTTGTTTCCTTCTCTTCCCGAGGGTCTCCTTCAAGAATCAGAGTTTTATGAAGACACTGAAGAATCACTCCTGAGTTTCCTGCTTTCCAAAGCCTTTCCAAGGGGAATCACTCCTGCGTTTCCTGCTTTCCAAAGCCTTTCCAAGGTATTTCTTCCCTTGTTGGTTATCCTGGTCTTGACCAGGGGTCCAAATACACTCCCTGCTTCTCACCTGAGTAAGCAGAATCCTCTTTATGTTGAGAAATTAAAAGCAGTGAAGGCTCTCTGAGCCAACAGCACAGGGTGGTGTTTGGAGAGCTGTGCAGGTGTGTGATGCAAACCCCCCACTGAATTCACAAGAAATTCAACTTTTTCCATCCCTCCGAGGCTCCTGTTCCCTCTGCTGCCACATCCACACATTTTTTACATCATTTTCCTCCTCCACCCTCTCTCCCAAGGCTTGCCCCTGACTTCCCCCAACTCCTTGGCACACACAGAACCCTCGAGAGCTCCAAATTTGCTCCCTCCTGAAGCTCTTTTCTCTGCCAGCCCTTGATCTCTGCCTTCCTAGCAAGGAGCTGACAAACTGGCAGATGAATTTTAATATCCCCATTCACGAAGGAAAACTGTTGCTCTGAGGTGTTGAGATCATGTCCTTTTCAGAATAGGCCAAAAATTGAATTATTCAATCCTGCAGCTTAGGGAGGAAAAGAGGCAACAGGAGCTGCAAGGCTCAAACTTTTGGTTTTCCAAGAGCAAACTCCAGCCTTGTTATTAATATTCACAAAACACAGGTTGTAAAAGGAAAAACCATAACTATTCAGAGGTCATCCGATCCAGATAAAGCAAGACGAAGATCAAGGTCATTCTTAAATACGTGGGAATTCTGTAATGAGGCTTTTATTTAACATTAACACAATTGTTTCAGGCTTCTTATGTGGAAAAGGTCAAGAGCAGATGATGGTAACAGCACCTGATATCTCCATATTGACCTTAATTTTCTTTTTCTCTCCTTGCCTCAGCATGTTCTCATGAAAAATGCACAGAAGCACAATGGATTAGATATCAAATTAGACAGAATTTTGTTTTTAGACAAATAAAAGACAAGCTGTGGTCACCAATCAGCTTTCTTGCCTTCCATTGCAATTGCTCTGAGCAACAGGACACGAAGCTGTGGAAAAGACTAAGCAGAATAAATAGGGAATGTTTCCTACACCTCAAGTCATGCTTTTTTCTTCCAGTTTGACATTTGCATCCAGATCCCAGCAGCTTTGGGAAGTCTGCAACCCCTGCATCCACTCCATACATTAACAGCGCTGTGCTAATAATTTAGAAATGTTTTTTGTCAAGCATCCAGGGAATCACAGCCGGCTAAAACCCCAAGATTAAGAGTGTCATCTTTTATTCAAGGCCTAATGCCTGCTCCCAAGAAGGATGGCTGCTAATGAGATTAGCTGGGCGTGCATTTGGAGCTCAGTGTGCTCACACAATAATCAATGCCTGGCCAAAAATCCTGGGCTAGCCCAGCCCACCCTCCTGCCAAGGATTTTTGGCAAGTGCTCTGAGTAATGCCTCCTCTCGAACACATATATTTGTGTAAATTATATAAGGAATTCGAGTTCATTCTGAAAGCACACAGGCTGTACAAAGTGTGGCCCCACTGATACTCATTTGTGGCAGAAGCTGCTCTGAGAACTGACATGAGAGGTTTGGACTGACCTAAGCCTGCCTAACTCACATTTAGCCTGCTATTTCCAAGGCAGGCACTTCAATGGGAAAGCCAGGAATACTTGTTGACAGGCAGAAAAGCTGCTCAAGAAAAAAAAAATAGAGGAAAACCCCCACAGAATTAAGATATGAGAGCAGAGTGAAAGGTTTGGGTTTAGAAGTGAGCAGCTGCACAAGTGGTTTGCAATATTCAGGAGGTGCAGGGAATGCTCTGTTGTCAGAGTTACCTGAACACCTAACATCCTCCCTGTGTCAATCCTCACTTTGGAGGATTTTAATGCTCTGATTCCCCTGGCTGAGACACTGAACCCATGTGGGGCGAACAAAGCGGAAAGTCACAGAATTTCTCATCTCCCCACCCCAAAAAAACCCAACCAGCGGATGTCCCCCATCACAGCCTGCTCCTCAGTCCATGTTAATAGCTTTACCAGCGGCTCGCAGCAACTTCAATGCTCCCGACAAGCGGCACGGCTCACACCTCCTCACCCTCCGCAGGGGACGGTCCCGGGAGGTTTGTACTTTCTATTCCGCGGGCATTTATCCGCCTGGCTCCTCACCAGAGCCAGCTCCCGCTGTTCTGGCAGCGGCTGGGAGCAGGAGCGCGGCTCTTACCTGGCTCTGCTGGCAGCGACTCAAGTTCATTCATTCATTTATTCATTCATTCATCCGGCAGCCGAGCCGAGCGGAGCATCCCGCGGCGGAGAGGAGGATGCGGGGCCGAGGAGATGCGGGGATGCTCCGGGGAGACTCGGGGATGCTCCGGGGGGATGTGGGGATGCTCCGGGGGGACGCGAGAATGCTCCGGAGAGATGCGGGGATGCTCCGGGGGGACGCGAGAATGCTCCGGAGAGATGCGGGGATGCTCCGGGGGCACTCGGGGATGCTCTGGGAGGACGCGAGGATGCTCCGGGGGCACTCGGGGATGCTCTGGGAGGACGCGAGGATGCTCCGGGGGGACGCGGGGATGCTCCGGGGGGATGCGAGGCGGCGGCGAGAGGCGGCTCTGCGAGCGGAGCCCCTCGTGCCGGAGCTCATGTCAGCGCCGAGGACACGCAGAGCTCCCGCACGGCTGCTCGGAGCCTGTTAAAGCCTATTAACCCTCCCCCGGCTGCGGCGCTGCGAGCGGGGGCTCCCGGAGCTCCGGGGATGCTCCCTCCGTGCCGGCCAATCCGGCCGCTCCCAGCCGCGCCTCCGCCGCGGCAGGTGGGGTTTGGCGCTCCGGAGGTTGAAAGGCTGTCAAACGGGAGGGAAAAAAAACCAGAAATCCACGGGGGCTGAGGTGGAAGGTACAAAAACCTCCTCATTGTCAGCAGAACGAGGGGATGCTGTGGGAAGTGCCTGGACCAACTGAATCCCAAACACGCAGGGCTGGAGGTGGAAAGGTGACTCGGATCTTACAGTGGAGTGGTCTGAATATTCATCTTTCCTCCTTTCACAGCGGTGTTAGGGAGGTTTTGAGCATCTGTACCCATCATCTGCAGCAAGAATACAGTTCTGGGGGAGTTTAGGGATTTATTTGTGCCCGGAATCAATGGGGTTAGGGCAACACTTGAGAAGTATCTGACCAAAATATCTGCCAGAGACGCTGAACCAGATCAGGTTAATGGGTAATCAGGTCCATCCCAGCATTAAACCACTTGCACTGGAGCACACCACCCCTGCTGCCAACAGGAGCTCAGAGCTTTGATCTGATCCTCTCCTCCTCCCCGTGATTACTTCCCTCCTGCACATTGCCTTAATTCAATGACCACAGACCAAACAAATATTCCTTCCTTGAAAAACACCCCCTAGGGACTTGGATACCAGTTCTCATTAACTCAGAATCCATTGTGGAGCTGAGGCCCAGCTGGCTGGTCCTGCTTTTAACCACAGTTCAGTGCAGCACCTGAGACTTCCAGCCCTGAGAGGAACACCAGATCCCATCCTGGGCTTGCCAGGTCTGGGGGGCAGCCTGACTTGTACCATGGCAGAGAAACTGGACTGGTTTTTAGCAGGCTGGCACGGCCCACGCTACTCAGAGGGAGAAAAAATTAAAATTATAAAGCACATTTCCTCAAAGGCACTTGCTCAGGATCAAACTCATACCACAAATGCACCACGGTCAGAGAAGTAAAGCACGTGGTGAAGACAGCAGGTGGCAAAAAACCTTCTCAAAGCAAACCCCAACCATCACATCCTTCCCCTCCAAGACAGTCTAATTCAAGGCTTCCTCTCTGCTGTTTGTTCTCAAAGCAAACCTCAGCCTCCCTCTCAGAGTTCCAAGGCAGACATTGGCAAACTCCAGTGTTTGTTCTGAGATGCCTCTGGGGACACATGACTGGGTGCAGCCACGTTTTGCAAGGATTTGAACAGACTGGAGCCAAAGATCTCCTAGAAAACAACTTTATCCAGCACAGAGGAGCATCCCAGCCACCAGACAAAGCTGCAGACAGGGCCAAAGGTTCTGTCTGCTGTGCAGGCAGACCCCAAGGTCATCTCGGGCAGTAAATGCCACCTCAGCAGAGCCAGAGCAGGAGGGTTCTTCACCCTGCCCATCCTGACCCGAGGGAGCTGCTGGAACACTCGTGGGCAGAACAAGGAGCAGGAAAATCTGGCATTTCCCACTTCCTCCGAGTGGAAAAGAGGAGTGGAGACTTTCCCAGGATGAAAGTACCACTCCACAGAGGGCACAACTTCCACGCTGCTCTGATTTAATGCTGAAAATGTGCCAAGATTCCCCAGGGCTGTGATTACCTCTGGGCTCTAACAGCCCTGACACAGCTAACGAGCAGCTCACCCACCCCGAGCACCTCGCTGAAGCTGTTCTCTCGAGGTGCTAAGCCAGAAAATTTCCTCAATGAACTTTTTCCTGTGGATTTGTCCTCTCAGGAGCACGACCAGCATGAATTCCACCACAGTATCAAGTGCTCATAACAAACCCAGCACAGCCCCATCCCTTGGTGTCTCACTGAGGAAATTTTTTGCCTCCTTACAACAAGCACAGAGCAGATCCTCAGCATGCTGAGGGTGTGAAAAACTTCTCAGTGTGTTCTGCAAAATTACCTGTCTGCAAGGAACCACCCAGCCACACCCCAAATCCCCATTTCAATCAGATTCTTGGGTTAGTCTGCCCACACTTGAATAAAAAATGGTGCTCAGGAGCCAAAATTGATCAGGGGAATGCAGCCACTGTTCAAACACACTCGAGCTTGTTTGCTCTCTCATCTCCATCCCTCTTGCTTTGAGTGCTCCTCTATAAAAAGCAAAGCTGACCCTTTGCAGAAGCCAACTCCTTCATGCATCACTTGCCAGAAAAAACATCCTTGAAGGGAGCTGTCAATGCAGAGCTTAAAACATCCTGAGGATGACAGAGTTGCACAGGGATTTCCAGGGGGTGACTTTTGGGGGTAAAAAATACAGTCACGGCAGTGAAAAACACATTTCTTGTGCTCCCAGCCATTAGGAAATTGGACATCAGGTTCCCACCTGCCTGTTTTCAGATTTAAATCTCTTCCCTTGGAAAAAAAAAAAAAAAAAAAATTCGTGTCCCATTTTACCTCACAGAGGCTCTAATCTCCCTTCTGCAGTCAACACAAAGCCAACCCAGGGCTTCCGAGAAAGGAATTTGACCTCAAAGGCTCATGTGGATGTTGATAATCTGCAAAAGAAAAACAGTTTCACAAAGTGGAAAAAAAGCCTCAAACATTTAACTGAGCCCACCTAGGCGTGGGATTAAGTCTGTCTGCACAACAGGTTTCTATTTATTCCCCTCAAATATTGAGTTTTCTGCTAAGACTCAACTCGAGAGTGACAAAAAGCCAAGCATTTGGGTTTTAACAAAGGAATAAATAATAATAGTAAAAAAATCTGTCAAATGCTGCCTTATTACTACACAACCAGAGTATTTTTAATTCTCTGAGCAGACTTAGCACTTAAATTGCCTCAAAATGTTGCAGCAGCAGCCCTTCGAGGCAGAAGTGCATAAAGGCAAGAGAACAAATTGGCAGAGATGGGATCAGAATTTAGGACCAAACCCAAGATGAAGAGCTCCCAGTTCCGCCCTTGCTTTGCTTTTCAGACCTCATTATTTTAGTGTTCATTTCTGTCCTGGACCGAGCAGGGAAGCTCAGCACTGCGAGTGCAGCTCCTGAATTATCCCCAGCTCCAACTGGCTCCATCCAGTCAGGAGCTGCTGGGATTATTTTCACTTTTCCAGCTGCCAATTAGAGGGAAAAGCCAAAAAAAAAGATTTCCTTCTTCACTTGCAAGTCCTTCGGGGAGACCTGAGGGAAAGTGGAGTTTGGGCCTCTCGTTCTGGCAGAAAAGGGATTTATTCACCCTCCCACCAGCCCTAAATTCGAATGTGAGAACTGGAGCAGGGAGAAAGGGAAGCAGGGTCCTGAAAGATGGGAAATTCAAGAAGAAATCGAGCAGTTTGTGGTGTTTGGGATGTGGCACCCACCTGACTTTGAGGGATTTAAGAGGTCACTAGACATCAACTCAATCCCCTCAGGCTCTGGGCAGAGCTGTCCCCTCTGGGGATGGTGGAATGTTAAATTCCAGTGTCCAGGAGAGCCTGGCTGTGTCCTTGCACATGAAAAATGGATTCACCTCCTCTCCTGGGAATCAACAGTGCACTCAGACCCTGCTCCTGGAAAATGTCGCCACAAAAAACTTATTGTTTGCTAGCCCACGTTATACAAGTTTGAGCTGCTCAAACACCTGCACAGAAAAAGAAAAGCTTGGTCAGCTGATCACGAGGTTGAATTTACAATCTCTCAGCTCATAATTGCTACACAAACAGCAAAGGAGTTCCTCAGAAATGGGATTTTTTTCCATGCTTCTATTAAAGAAGCAGGTCCCAGGCTTTGTTCCCATTTCCTTCTGTATTTTTTTGCCATATAACCGAACCTAGTTCCAAATAAATCAGAAGGCAACATTTGTCTCAGTACCTGTGGGTGCTGAGGCAGAGAAATTAAAGCACATTTAGACTGTGGAGAACTCGAACACACAAATATTAATTTTCCCTCTGAGCCATTTCCATGCAGAGTTCTTGGTTTAGATGCCATTTTTCACAGAACATTCCTCAGGTTGTGGAGGTCAGGACAGATTTGAAGAGCACTTCTAACAGAAATATATTCTCTCCAGTTCAACACTCTTTGTAGAAATATCCAGAATTTCTCCAGTGAACCTCTGCATGCTGCTCTGAACTTGCATTTACTTCAGGCAACCCACTTAAAACAAAGAAAAAAAGCCCAGATGAGTAATTGGATGCAAAAAAAACCCCAAGCAAAGCCCTGACAGCAGGGCTGGGCAAAGCAGACTTGGCAGCAAAAGAATATGATGGCTTTGAGGTTTCTTTTCTCAGGAAATAAACCTATTATCTGAGGCTTGCATGCTGCAAAATGCCTCTATCTGTACTCGGCAGACTTGAGGCTGAACTACTCCTCAGTGAAACTTTTCGAGTATCAGTTCCCCTTTCAATCCTCAACACCTCGAGAAGGAGAATAAACAAGGATATTAAGGCAATGGAGCCCTTGACAGGCTGTCTGACACAGCCCTTTTTGATATGATAAGATCATTCATTTACCTATTTTCAACTTCTGGTACCATTCCTGAATGGTGAAAAACCTGAAATCACCTTTTCAATTCCAACCAGGTGTGGTGGTGCCATAAATTGCCATAAATTCAGGTGTAGCCTCAGCTCCCTGGGCTTATCAAAGCAAAAAACTTCCATCAATATGAGCCTAAAAAGGTTTTTTTTTCTCTTCACGTTAATCCTAACACTCATGTTTGTGAGTGAATTACCTCATACGGTGTTGAGGAACCTTTTCACTCTCCCTTTTCCTGAGAAGCTGGGCTCAGCTTTGGAGATTGAGCACATTGGATAACCTGGCCAGAGCCTCACAAGGTTTCCAGCAATGAAAGGATTTGGAAATAACAGAACTCAGGAAGAAAGGAAGAAAGGAAGAAAGGAAGAAAGGAAGAAAGGAAGAAAGGGCCCCATGTCCCAGCAGGACCTGTCCAAGAGGATGACAAAATCCTGCTCTCTAACAATGCCACTTTCAATAACACCTCAGCATTTGGCAGCTTTAGGGCTGCAGTTCCAGCTCATCATCCTTGAATTTTACCTTTTTTTTTGGTAATTCCAACCCATCACCCTCAAATTTTACCTCCTTTTTTTTTTGGTGATTCCAACCCACCATCCTCGAATTTTACCTTTTTTTCTTGGTGGTTCCAACTCATCATCCTCAAATTTTACCTCTTTTTTTTTGTGAAAAGGCAGAGCTTTGTGCCGAGTTCTGCCCCAATAAAAGCCTGGTGCAAGTCCACATTTAAACTTGGTGCACAAAAAGTTGATTGTGCTCAGAGAAGCTGGTTGGGCACTGGGGAGGGAATATAAATCCCAGTTTAGAGCAGAATTAGGAGCTGCCCTCTTGAGCCAGAATCATTTTCCAGAGTAATGGAAATACATAAGAGTAATGTATTTTGCTTTAAAGGAGGCAGAGAAAAGAGCCAGGACAAACCCACAGTGGCCCTGTGCCCCACCCCAGTGGTCACTGCCATCGAGGGCAGGAAAAGCACAAAGCTTAAATCACATCAGGCACAGGCAGGCAGCAGCAAACAATAAACACCAGAGATATAAAAGTCCACGAGGCCTCGAGGCTTCTTCTTTCAAGGGCTGGGGTGTTTAATAATAAATGAGAGATTAATGCAGCTCTCCATCAGCAGGGCAGGCCCTGGGGGAGAAGCCAGGCTGTTTTATTAGGGCCATTTAGCATATTCCTGGTGTCTGCTCCATCCCAAACCCTCCCCGTGCAGACAAACACCGAGTCCAAATTTAGCTCTGATTTCCCCCACTCTGCTTTCCAGCACTTCCACAAACAAAACCTTCGTCGGGGAGATCTCTGCAGCAGCAAAGAGAACAAAGGGAGTGAGAAATCACCACTGGGGTATCGAGGGTGGTGCTGAGCAGTGAAAGAGTTCCTCTCTGAAATGAGCTGTTGAGGAGCTTCCACTGTGAGAGGAGAAATCGTGTGGAGCATATGGGGAGAGCATCTGCCTCCAGAGCTCCAAATTCCCCTGTTTTCCTGCAGTAAAACTGATGCTTTTGCTTAAAATTAAAACCAAAACACGGTTTATGGGGAAAAGGGGTTTTTATCTCGGTATTTATTTCAGGATCTGTTTTTTGGTTTTCAAAACTTTTTTCTGCCATGTTACATCCCTAAACTTCCCTTGAGCACTCCCCCAGCCTACCCAAGGCTGCTTTACCCCACACCCCCTCCAAACCTGCATTCCCCAATTGTCAGAGTCTAGGAAAAGCTTGGGAACTTTTCCTGCTCCTCTGGCTGTTTGTTTTACCCTCAGAGCTCCTCAAAAAAAAGGCTTGGCCTGCGAACCAAGNGGTTGATAATAGATATAAAAGCTCCCTGCTTTGGGTAGCCATTGCCATTCTGCCCTCGTGTTCCTGGAGGTCACAGCACAGTCTGTGCCTCTGAAACTTTGATAAGATAAAATAAACAAGCTTTGAAACAGCAGAAAGAAGCTTCATTTCATCTTTTCAGGGCATGGGACACTGAAATAAGGAACACAGCCAGGCCGGGAGTCAGGGTCCAAAGAAGAACATCTCCCCCCTGACACCCAATGCCATCCCCACACCCCTGAGAGCCCCTGCAGAGCAGCCTGGAAGCTTTGCAGGATATCCAACACAGATATTCCCACAGATCTGCTTCCTATTGCAGCCAGAGCTGCTGCTGCTGGAAAGGCTCCAGAGGAGGAACCTTGTTTGGATTTAAGCGGAGTGAGTTTGTGTTTGTCACCTGGGGAGCCCTGGCAGAGGCAGGAATAGAGCTCAGATGAATTCCTGATGCCTCCCTTTACTGCCTGATCATGTTGCTGTGAACTTTCAGCTTCTGGCAATTCGCTGGAGAGCTGTGTCCAGCCAGGAGCTAAAATAGAGCTAATAGGCCACTGGTCCTTTTTTTTTTCCTCCTTTGAAAAGCAGTTCAAGAAAAATCTCTACTTAAAAACCCAAAAATCACAGTTCCTTCTCTGTGACTTCCTCCCACTGATGTAGAGAGAATTAAAGATGGATGAAATGGTAAAAAGTTGAACAAATTAAGGTGATTTTAGTCCTGGAAGCCAAACCCTCACCTGCTTTTCCTTGCACAGGAGCTGCCTTGGCAGAAAATGTTGTACCTGTTGCAAACATCCCTGTGAGATGGATTATGGGGGGAAAAAAATCCCCCAAAATTATTCTTTAACCAACATTTTAAACTTATGAACTGAAAAAACAGTGATGAGAGAGGCATGGCAGCCTTACTTATGGAAAGGTAAAGAAGTGCAGTCATCCCTTAGCACAACAAAGCAGGGACAAACCATCCAGTGCTGCAGCAAATCTGCTTCTTCCGGAGGTAAAGATTCAATTATTTCAGCAGCAGCCAGAGAAAACTCGATATGAAATCTGAGGATTCTACTAATCCAATGCAAGAGACAAGCCCTTACATGGGAGAATTGATAGAGGGAAACCACTTGCCTGTCTCAATAAAAAAGCTGGAGAAGACTGGCTGGAAAAATTCCCTTTATTTTCTCCAGGATGAAGCACAGGATTTGGATTTTAAGCTTTGTAATACGAGACAGTTGCATGCAAATTCTTTCTTGTGTTATCTAGATCCAGACTCTCTGAGCACCTCTCATCAGGTTATTTATTCATTGCTCACCAGATCGAAAGTGTAAATATTCCACAGTTTCCTGGGATAACAGGATAACAGCATTTCAGCCTGTTGGACATCAAAGGAAAATATTCACAGCAATCACTCTGGGAAGATCTATCAGCAAATGGCCTCGGGGAGGAAGAAAGACGTGGTGGCATTTGCCAAAATCCCCTTCAGTGTGACAAATTCAAAATAAAACCTAAACTAAAAAAAACCCACAGAGGCCATACTAATAATTTTTTATTTACCCCCTACTTCCTACTGTATTTCTAGGCTCTATTACCATGATTTTATGCACGCTCAGGTGAGACTAATCTTTCCCCAAGGCCATTTTCGGGGGTGAAATGCTCCAAAGAACACAAGTGTGAGCTCAGTGTAGTGACAGAAGGCAAAGACAGAATCACTCCCAGACTTTTTGCCTCAATTCACTTTTTTTTTACCATCCCTCCTTCAGGGTTTGGGAGACCCAGAGCAGCCTCTTGGCTGGCAGGAAGTTGGATGGCAAGGAGCATAAAGATGTGTCTGCTAGAATCAAAAAGTAGATGTGTTCTGCCAGTCTGCAGAGAGCAGAAGGAAAATTAGGAAGAGTTGGGAGCCCTGGGGGTCAGAACTCGGGGCAGGCAGGGCCAGCAGCTCAGCACATCTCTTGCTTTGACTCCTAAAGGTTGTGGCAGCAGCAGGTCTGCCAGCCTGGAACAATCACAATTATTTCCAGTAGCACGGCAAATTATGAGCCTTCCCGGGCAGGATTCGTGCCAAAAAACATCTTTTCATAGCTACAGGGGATGCATCAAATGGAGAAGGATGAATTCTCTTTGCTGGTATGATCCAGACTTGTGTCCCTGCTGCAGCCCTGCCCTGCTCGGTTACATAAGCACAGGCAGAGCTTTCCCAGAGGCTGGATTCCCATTTTATGTAAGGCAGTGGCAGATGCACTCCCCAGTCTGAGCAGGGGAGAAATGAAGCTCTATCACTTCAGTCTGGTGAGAATCTGCATTACCTTGACAATTTTCTGTCACAGGCTCCAACCCTTCCAGCCTCCTTTAGCAAATCCATGCCTGATCCTCTCGTCTGCGCTGGAAAAGGAATGAGCTTTGCTGCATTTTGCTCTGCAGAAAACTGGGGGGCAAGAGAGAAGCTTCGAATAAAGCTTTGAATAAAGAATAAATCTTTGAATAAAGAATGGAGGAACACTTGACCTTTGCACCCCAAAATCTTAACATCAAAGCTGTGACTGAGCCAGAGATTCCCTCCAGGACAGAGCTGGGAATTCCCAGCAGGGAACTGGTGTTATTTCCCAGGGGAACACAGAATTCCCCACCCTGAGCTGCCAGGTCTCACACCACTCTGCCTTCAGAAGCTGTGATTAAAAATCAGGATGCTTCTACAAAGTGTTTTGGGGTTGTGTCCAGGAGACAAGGTCAGTATAAATCCAAATTTAACATCGCCTGCTTCAAAAGCCTTCCTTTGTATCTGTGGATGTATCTTCACCCAAACCTCACCCCACATCCAGTACTGCCCTAAATCCTCACATTTGTGCCCAAGTCTGGTTTTCCAGCCTGAAGAGTGATTCCTCACATGCCCTGGGCTGCAGAAATCCGTGTGCTTTCCCTTGCTCACCTTGCAAACCTCTTAACTCAGAGCGAGCCTTTGACTGCCTCAGTTCTGCCCGGAATATCTGACACCTTCCACGTCCAACCAACACCCTGCAAGAGCAGATGGAATTGCTGACCACCTGAAAGGCTGAGTGAGTGCTGCTGAGAGCACTGCTTCCTGCAAATCACCTGCTCTCCAGGGATGCCAGCAGGATGCTGCTGACAGCAGGTGATGCTTTAGGTTTAACTTTTCTCTGTTCCCAGCCCTGCAGTGCCCAGTGTGACTCTGCAGGTCCCTGGAGCTCGTTCAGTGCTGTTCTCTCATGCTCACACTGACATAACAAAGCCTCTCCAGCTCGCTCTCCAAGGACACCCAGACCCTCCTGGGCCCAACAACTGCAAACCTTCATCTTGGGGAGAGAAAGGGGGGCAAGCTTGGGCAAATTCCATCCTTGCCTGGCTTCTGCTTGGGCAATTGATGCTGATATCAAAGTGGGAAGAACTCGGGAGCTGTCATTGTCCATGTTGGGATGCACTGAGGCAGGAGCCTCTGGAGCCCAGAGTGTGACCTCTGAAGGCTTTCAAATCAATCTCTCCTTTATTCCTTTATTCCTGTCTGCTCTCTGTTTCTAGGGAGCCATTTAAGGCATCACTGGGAAGTCCCATCCCAGGCTGGGGCTCCAGAAGGCAGCAGAACAGAGCAGGGAGTGCTGGAGAACAGAGGCAGCACCACTGAGCTCAAGAGCAGGCTGCTATAAATACCAGCTCACCCCACGCTGCAGGCATGCACCCATTCCCTCATGGAATATTTGCTTTCCTTCCTAGCTCACCCTCATAGATGGGCACAGTGCTCTGCTAAAGATAACAGAGCCATGGAATGTCCTGAGCTGGAAGGGACACACCAGGATCGTGGATCCAGCTCCTGACTCTTCTCAGACACCCCAAAATTCCACCCTGGGCATCCCAAATGCTCCTGGAGCTCTGGCAGCCTCGGGGCTGTGCCCATTCCCTGGGGAGCCTGGGCAGTGCCCAGCACCCTCTGGGGGAAGAACCTTTCCCTGACACCCAACCTAAACCCTCTCCTGGCCCAGCTCTGGCTGTTCCTGGCTCCTGTCCCGTCCCAGGGATGGAGCTGCCCCTCGGGAGGAGCTGCAGCCCCAAGGATTCTCCCCTCAGCCTCCCCTTCTCCTGCTGAACAAACCAAATTCCCTCAATCACTCCCCATGTGCCTCCTCCCGACCCTTTCCCCATCTCCACATCTCTCCTCTGGACGCTTTCTAACAACTTTATCTGTTTTTTATATTGTGGCACACAAAATTCTCCCCAGTGCTCGAGGCGAGGGTGAACCAGCCTCATACACCACAAATTTTGGCTTTATTTGATGAAACTCCACCTTTTGTGCCACTGTTCAGCCTCACAGGAAAAGAGATCAGCTCTACAAACGCAGCCTCTTCACCAAGGGTTGTTCCACCACCCCCTGGGTTTGAAGCAGGCTGAGCACCCTTCCAGAGATCCTTAGGGAAAATTTAAAAGCTCCGACAGAAAGCACAGTTTCACTTCCTTATAAAAAAGCAGAAACTTTCCTTTTTCAGAAAAAAAAAATAAAAAGCATTTTCCTCAAAAAGAGGAACTCCAGCATTTTTTTCCCCTGAGCCCCGAGTGTCTTTAAGCCTGGAGAAGCTGCTCAGATGTCAACCACAAAACTCCAGCGAGCAGGATGTGGCAGGACCTCTTTGCAGCAGTGCTGGACTAATTTTAAGCTTTCTGTAATTGATTTAATTTGCAGGCAGTGGCCTCTGCAGGGCAGGAACTGTATTTTACTCAGTGTTTATACAGCAGCTCACTAAACAGACACCTTGCCCCTGCTCAAAGCTCCTAAATGCTAAATTATAATAATTAAGCAGTGAGGTGCATAGATCTGTTTTTATCTCTGGCCTGGGGGATTTATACAGCACCTCAGGGGAGTTACAAGTGTGTTTCAAGGTGTTCTGAGTGGCAGGAGTCAATCAGACACCATTTCCAACCCTTTACCTTTGGAAGGACTTCTTTGAGGTCGAATGGGAAATTGTGGTGCCATCAGACAGGTTTGTTCTTCTTTTGTTCTTGCCTTTCAGCCATGAGAAGATTTTTGCTGCCTCCCACCTGCATGAGCCTGACATCTCAACCCGTGGGATGGAGAGGGAAGCAGATCTGCCAGCCCAGCAGGATTTTATAGAAAACCCCTGCCAATGATTCTTTACCATCATCATCATCATTGTCATTCCCCCAACGCCATCGGTGCCCTCTCTGCCACATCCCTGCTTTTGGGCATCCCTGCTCCAATATTCTTGGGTCAGTGGGGAGAACCCACAGTCCTCCCATGCCCTCCTACACCTCACGGTGTAGCCCAGAGCACAAACCCCTGAGAATCCTCTCCAGGACCTGCTCATGTACATTTTTGCTTGCGTGAAATCCCTTTTCGGTGGAGAAATTCCCTTTCCCCACCAGCAGCACCCAACACACCCAGAGCAGCTCTCCATCACCCCCTTCCAGCTCTTCTCTGATGCCAACACCCTTCCCAGCCAGCCTCACACTAAGGATTTCTGCCCAAAAATTGCATAAATCTTGTTAAACGCACAAGTCCTGGCTCCTCATTGTGCCTCGGGGGGTTTGTTGCATCCAGCACAGACAGAAGCACAGGTTCCTGTCGGGTGTGTGCAGAGCAGTGCAAGGACACTGCTGTGACATCTGGGAGCAGCTGAGGCTGCCATCTGCTCCCCGAGCAATCTGCTCCCCTTGTTCCTGCCCCTGCTGAGCAGGGAATGGCCATTCCGGGAGCATCCTCATCCCACATTTCCAGGGCCCCAGGGGTTTTCTTCAGAGAGCAAACCCCAAAGTCTGGCACCAGAATTGTGGCACATTTTACACCCACAGCACCCCTAAGAGGTTTCTCAAGCAGCACCAGTGCAGAATGTTCATTGGTGCTGCAGGTCTTAGTCCTTCAAACACTGTAGTCCTACACCAACCAGGCAATATTTCCTTGTGATGAAATAACCCAGCTGACAAGACAGAATTTTTGAAATAAAGCCAAAAATAGCTTCATTCAGAAGTGCCATCAACACCAACCATCAGGACCTCACTCCTTCACACCACCAATGCATCTCATGCTCACCCAAAGCCATGACGAAGAAATCCAGCATAAATAATCTCTCCTCAGACTTTCTGGGGTTCATTTAGAAGTCTTTATTCACTTGTTAATCTCGACTAGCCTTGCTTAACTTCCACTTCCAGATAAAAATCATGACCTAGAAAAAAATTTTTGCTGTGGGAAGCAGCAATGTTCGTAATTGAAGTACAGGGAGAGGAAAGATAAAAGCACTGGGGAAAGGCATTAAGTTCCTTTGGAGGCCTGGGGAGAAACATATTTAAGCTTTAATGTGGGATGACATGTGCAGACTTAATAAACTGTTGTTAGATCGTGATCCAGCTCCCTGCATCCTCTTCCCTGGATTCCATGGGTGAAGCGCCAGGCCGTGGTCAGAACCACTTCTGTTTTCTCAGACTCTTTAGGTGCACTGCCTTTGTTTGCCAGGACAATTTTTTTAATCTCTGCTCATCCTGTGCAGCAATTTCTTTGTCTCCTGGATCAGCTCCTGCGAAGAAATCGACTTCAGCTCCTGCCCTTTCCTCCTTGCCCAACTAACCTTTGCCTGGAGACTCTTCCCGGAGTTTTTGCTTCCCAGGGTGTGCTCGGCAGAACCGGGAATGGAAAGGCTCGACAGAGGCTCCATCTGCTGGGACAGCCTCGGGCTGTGGTGACATCCCAAAACGGGGACGAGGAGCGAGGCAGGCAGCTCGGGAGCCTCTGGAACTCACAGCATCCATGCAGACCTTCCTTGTGGCCGCAGAGCTGCGGATCCACGGGGCACAAAAAACTCCATGTCCTGTCCTTACTCAGCCTTTCTAAATCTCGTTTTTCCTCTGCGGAGTGGTTCGTGCTTCCCTGAGCGTCCCTGGGTGGGAGCTGAGAACAAACCCCTGCCGGGAAGGGCTGGAGCCAACCCCTCCCAGACCATTTCGGGCTCTGGATTCCCTAAAACGGGGATGAGGAGCGAGGCAGGCAGCTCGGGAGCCTCTGGAATTCACAGCATTTATCCCACCGAGCTGCGGATCCAAGGATAACACAAAAACTGGATGTCCTGTCCTTATTCGGCCTCTGAGCCCTCCTAAATCTCAGTTTTTCCTCCGTGATTTGCGTTTCACAGAGCACCCCTGAGTGGGAGCTGAGAACAAACCCCTGCCGGGAAGGGCTGGAGCCAACCCCTCCCAGACCATTTCGGGCTCTGGATTCCCCAAAACAGGGATGAGGAGGGAAGCAGGAGGTTCGAGAGCCTCTGGAATTCACAGTATGGATGCAGACATTTATCCCAGAGCTGCGGATCCAAGGATAAGACAGAAACTGGATGTCCTTATTCAGCCTCTGAGCCCTCCTAAATCTCGTTTTTTCCTCCGTGATTTGCTCTTCCCAGTGTGGACACTGACAAGTTGGATCGGAGAGAAATTGTTCAGCACTCAGCCCTGTTCGTGAGAAGTTTTTCTCACAAACCGAGCTGAGAACGAAGAGAAATTTATGCAAACTGCTTTGTGTGTTTTGTAAACCATTTATAGACGGTGTTTTGACATCTTGTTGCTCCAACTCGTTATTCTTGAGCGTTGTTGTAACTAACCAGTGATGCTGAAGAGGTGTTCACCCAAGAACCAATAATCGTGCCCTGCTCTAGCCACCCTGGATATATAAACCGCAACATTTTGTTAATAAATAGCTTTTCCGTCTGAAATAAATATGTTAATAAATATCTTTCGCCGTCCCCGAACTCAACAGCGACGTCCCAGAGCATCCCTGGGGGTTGAGCCGAGCACAAATCCCCGCTGGGAAAGGCTGAACCCAACTCCAGCCGGGATCAAACTCCTCCCAGGCACCCTCCGGCTCCCGACCTTCACCTCCCCTCAGCCTCCTGCAATTCCCGCACCGAGAACAATTCCAGGAGATTTTCCTTGTCTAGTAATCGCAGCTAACGTGGAAATGCTGCTGGCAGTGCGGGACGGGAGCAGCAGGGATGTTCCCAGGGGCTGCCTTCGCGTGCACTTGCTCCTTCTGACAGGGAAATTTGGGATCTCGATGGCAGCCTGGACTAAGAATCAGACATTTCTATTTTTCCCTCCCACCCTTTCACGTTTAAGGGGATTCTTCGTGAGGTTTTGCCAGCGTTTGGGTGAAAAATGCAAGTTTTTGGCAGCCGTTTTTCCTTCCAGAACCAGGCTGTCCTACTGAAATGAAAAAAACAAACAAACAACCAAAAAAAACCCAAACAAACAAACAAAAAAACCCCCAAAAAATAAACACACACACACAAAAACCACCACCCNAAAAACCAAACAAACAAAAAAAACGACTACAAAAAAAAAAACCTAAAAAACCACCCCACACAATCCTTACAAAAAAATAAATCAAAATATTAAAAAATATTTTTAAAAATACAAACAAATATTTTAAAATGTCATTTTTTTCAGGGCACAAACTCTTTTTGTAATAAGAACATCGATAGCACAAAGGCATTTCCAGGTTACCACTGACATTTTCTAGGAGAACCACAGAGATCCAGCTTGCAAAAAAAACCCCAAAAATAAATATATCACACACCCTCAGCAGCCCAGAGATTCATCCCTAGCAAGGCACAGATGAGTTCCTAACAAACCAAAAATAAAGAACAGAGGTGGAAAGATGAGTTGCTGCCTCTACCACTCAGGTTTATCAAAGCTGAGGAGCTTTGAGGAGTTATTTGATTTATCTGTTATTTTGTCCACATGAGGATGAAGAAAGATATATTCATTCTTGTCACAAATTGGTTATTCTTTTTTTAAGGACAGCAGAGAAAAATCAAATTATTTCGTTTTTCAAAGGCACCTCACCAATGCTGGGGAGTGGAAACCTTACAGACACAGATATTGGGAATATCAAGGAGCTCCTTCTCCATTTTTTATCCATTTCAGCTGGATGTGGGATTGAACTGCATTGATTAAAGTAGTTTAAAAGCGCTTTGAAATCTTCAGCAAAACCCCAGCGCTCAGGAAATCTGTGTTATTAAAGTTTCCAGCTAATAAGCTGCAGTCGGTGCTGTATTTCTTTGATTTGGGTTTGATAGAATTGCCCAGGAACTGCTTTGAAAACTGCAAATTAAAACCTACCAAACAGACCTTGTCTTGCCGCGGCCGTCAGAAGCTGGAAAGGAGAGTAAAAGATAATTGTTGACAGGAAAATTGTTGCAATGTGAGGCTGTAAAATGGGAATTAAAGCGCTGGGAGCATCTCCTGCTCCCTGGATTTCAGCCCCTTCCTCCCGCCCGAGCCCACCAGGTGGCACCGTTACTAAAAGAATAAAGGCTCAGGAATTAATTATTTCATAATCCATTAACCCCCGAGCTTTGGCTGAAGTTGGGAGCTGGCTTTTCAGGCAGCAAAATGGCTTTTAAATGCCGATTTCCCCCTTAAACCAATGAAATAAATAAATCAGATTATGTGTTCTGCCTTTGCAGAGCACCTACTGTCGACAGAGAGCTCAGAGAGTCTCTCCTGAAAATCAAATCCCACTCAGGCTCCCCCTCTGAGGGACAGGATGAACCTCACTTTGGTACCTTAGAATAGAAATATTTTGTTTTAATCTGTTTTTAATATTAGTTTTAATCTGCTGCCCGGGCTCCAGCTTTAATAAACCTGAGCCTGCCGTGCCCCAGAGCTCTCCTCCTGTCGTGCATCTCCTCTCCAGCCCTAATTTTCATAACAATAACATCAACAGAGGCTCCCTCATCACTTCCATTGCTTTTGACATCTGCCTCAATATTTAATGACTGCAATGAGCCTCTGCCTTCCGTTCTTCCTCCTTCCCAGCCTGAGATCTTTGCCTCTTTCGCCTCCAAATGATAAATATGCTCCCATTTTCTGCTCAAGGGCTGGGGCCAATTGCTGAGAAATGTTGCATTTCCATTCAGCAAAATAATCTCATTTTTTTTCCTGTCCCAGGAGCAGTTTAACCACATCAGCACCCATAGACCATCTCCTGCTGGTGCCTAATGTAAATATAATTGTCCCCACTGCAAATTAACAGGTAAGGAGANCTGCTGGTGCCTAATGTAAATATATGCAATAAATAATTGTAAATATAATTTTCCCCATTGCAAATTAACAGGTAAGGAGCGAATTTAAAAGCCTTAAAAAAGTACTTGATTTAAGTATTTTTAAGCCTTTAAAAAGACTTAATTTAAGAATTTTTAAACCTTAAAAAAGTACTTAATTTAAGTATTTTTAGGCCTTTAAAAAATACTTAATTTAAGAGTTTTTAAGCCTTAAAAAAGTGCTTAATTTAAGGACATCTAATTAACATGTTACCCTGTCCTAACTCCTGGAAGTCCAACCATGGTGGTGCCAGCCTTGAATTAGCCTCATCTTCAGAACCTTCAGCTGTTACAAAGCTGAGACTAAAGTTCGTTAAGATCAGTCCTTGCTTTCACCTCATTTTTCCTGAGCAGAGAGGATGAGTGACACCTATATGGGTGATTTATTCACCAATACGACACCAGCAGGAAAAGAGAATTTATCCCTAATTAACACAGCAGTCTCACTAATAAAAAAACCCAAATGGTCTTTTTTTATTTCAAATAATAATTGGTCTTATTTCATTTCAACTCCATTGGATATCCCCAGCCAGGCGAATTTATCCTTAGTTAACACAATTGCCTCAATAATAAAAAATAATAAATGGTCTTATTTTATTTCAAATAATAAATGGTCTTATTTTATTTCAACTCCATGGGATATCCCCAGCCAGGCTGGATGATTCCAAGGGTTTCCTGCAGAGCATGGAGGCTGCAGGAATGCTGAGTTTGTGCTGGTGAAGATCTCCCTGCCCTTCTCCAGGCCTGCAGTAATCGATGTGACAGAGGAGAATCTCAAACAAGGTGACATTTTCTACCTCGCTGTGCAGAACACGGAGCAGGAGTGGGTTGCATTCCCAAATTACCAGGAGCACCTTTCCAGCCGAGAGGAGAACAGGCAGAGCAATGCCAGGCAGGGCAGGCGAGGTGTGGGCACAGCTCGGATGGCACAGC
The DNA here is from genome assembly GCA_013396875.1 of Vireo altiloquus. Lineage (NCBI taxonomy): Eukaryota > Metazoa > Chordata > Aves > Passeriformes > Vireonidae > Vireo > Vireo altiloquus. The sequence goes on along the minus strand of VZRF01004021.1, from coordinate 114,103 downwards.
CCTCGGAAAGCTGCTGGCTGAGCTTCTCCTCCAGGAGGAATGACAAAAACCAGGCCCAAAACCTGCTCAGATTTTCCCCATCTGTGCCAAATTCCTCTTTTTCAGCCATGGAAGGCTTCCCTCCCCTCAAGGCAGGCTGTGGGCATCTCCTCTCCATCATTTTCCAGTTTGGGAGCAGCTTTGCCCCAAGCTCCTGAGGAAAAGAGTTCCTGTGGAAAGTTAATGTTGTTGTTGGCCCTAGCTAGGGCTTGGTCCTTCTATAAAAGACTCAGAGTTCATGGATTGATGATCAAAAGGCTTTATTTATAGATAGATAGATATCAATAAAAAGATGATTGAGAGAGAGAGATTAAGCAGCTTCCTCCAGCAGGTTCAGGAGCTGTGATCACCTCTGTGTGTCTGTCTGTCTGTCCAGCACCAAAACAGAATGCAATAACAAGAACAGTGAAGAAACCTTCCCTTAGTCAAACAAACACCTTACAATAAACTTATCTCATATTTACATTTTTTTTCTCCTGAAAACTACAGAAAGTTCCCTTTAAAAATAGAGTTAACTATTACAATTAAAAACAAGTTTAAAAGAAATTGCTTTCTCCAACCTTTCTCTGAAATTTCTCAAAAACCTACTGCCAAGTCGAGACCACAAGTCCCCAGACAGGCCAAAAAGCTGTTTCAAGGAGGGCTATCCCTTCTCCCAAGAACTACCTGTCCTTTCTCATCAGGCAGATGAGAACTCACAGCAAAATGAGTTAGTGCCAGCACACTGCTGGATAAAGCAGCTTTGAGCTCTGTTCTCGTGCCAGACCAGAAGGCAGCAAAATGAAATAGGAGCAGACCTTTCCCTCTGGTCAAAATGAGAGGATTAACCTGTAAAAAGTGGGAATTCTGATTATCACAAGGAGAACTTAACAATATTCACAGAATCACAGAAAGAACTAGGCTGGAAGGGACCTTTGAGATCATCAAATTGAACTTATTCTCGAGTGATGCATTCCAGCATAGAATTGATGCTACATGAATGGGTGGTTTTCATGCAATTCTCTATGATCTGTTCATCAGAAGTTCTGGAAAATAGAGGATTTTTCTCTCTTTTCCCTTTACCAGATCAACCCAGCTCCTTCTGAAAGGAGGGCAGAGTGTTTGGTTCCTGACTGTTCTTGCACTGCCTCTCCATCCGACCCTGCAACTTATAAAAATTAACATCCAGAAACCAAGACTGCAACAGAGGCTCCACAAAACATCAAAGCCGGCAGGCATTTGCCCAGCTGGAGGCACTAATCCTAACAGAGCACCACCTGTGAATTATTCATCAAGCAACGTTTTCCTTTCCTTTTTGTGGTCAGACATTGAAGAAGCCACAGGACGTGGCAGACGATCTGTAACAATCTGCAAATCTCCCTGGAACACTTCTCCCCTTTTGACAGGCTCTCAGCAGAGTGTGGAGCTTTATTCAGGCACCAAGGGACAGCTCCCCAAAAAGTCCAAAAGTCACAACAAACACTGAGAAGCCAAATTTTTGAGGTGCACACCCAGCCTGAAGTTCACGGGCATCACACTTTGGGTCAGCACAGGAGTTAATTAAGTTTTGAGTTAATTCCCTGCCTGCCTCCTCCATTACATAACTGCCACCCCCCTGGTGCCCCTCAGACATCTCAGCACTCCTCTGCAGCCAGGTCCTGTCAGCTCTGCTGCCAAATTATTCCCAGGAATGGAGGAATCGAGGGCTGGGGAGCTGTCAGCGCAGAGCTCAGAGTGAACAGCTCCTCTCGAGGCATCACTCAGCAGAACAGCCAACAAACCACTCGACCTGAGCAGGGCTGAGTCTCTGTTTCAGGGCTCTCTTTCATCCCCAAAGATGAAGGATATTTGCTGCTCCATCCCTCTGTCCCCAGCCTCAACCCCACAGCAGCAGCAAAGCTTTCACTGAGAAGTGACTGAACAAAATACAGGGCAGGGAAAGGAAGAGGAAGCTGCACAAAAGGGGTTTTATTACATTTATGATCACCTGGACAGGTGGAAGCTGTCTCAGCAGAAGGAGGCACAGCCAGGCCTCACCACAGATTACATTCCTTGGAGGTGTTAGAAGGCACAGCTGCTTTTTTGAAACCTTTCTCTGCCCCTCTGTGGGTGGAATTCGAAGCAAACTCCGACTCTCCTTCCCTTCTGAAACTCAGAGGATTCATAACTCAGATTATTCAGTGAAGGGATCAAAATCCACCTGCCAGACAAAGGGAGGTGGTGCAGGGAAAGCTCATCAAAGGTTGGAAAAGACCTCCAGGATCATAAAGTCCATTCTGCAGCCAAACACCCTCTCGTCAACCTCTGGTCACACTGAGTGCCACATCCAGAGAGTCAGAAAAGCCAAGTAAATGTCACAGAAAAGTTGGTGTTGGTGTCCTTTTATTCTGAAAAGACAAGATCACTTCAATTTTAACCAAAAAGCTGAAACAGGCAAATTAAAACTCAACAGGGCAATGGCAGGCAAAGGCCTGCCCCACATCACAGCAAAACCTCTTCAGGTGCCCACAGTGATCAGTGATCCAGCATCCCCATTTCCCAGAAAATGAGCTCCTGGGTGAGTGTTCTCCCTGCTTTTCCTCTCTCTGAAAGGAATGGGATGCAGCAGTACAGAAAGGCTCCATCTGCACACTTTACAGTGCCAGGACTCTCCTCCCCCTGTGAGACCACCCAGCGTCCCCTGCTCAGAGACAGCAGGGCACAAGCTCCTACAATTTATCTCCCCGAGAGCTTTTTTGCTTTATCATCTCCCAGACATGTTATTTTGTCTTCAGCTCCAAAGAGACACACAGTGTTCTGGGGAAAGATATTTACAGTTTGAAAGCGTTTCCATTAACTGGCTTTTCCTCTTTTTTATTTTTTTCCTTTACTTTTTGAAGGTCACTCATAAATAATTCAGAGCTACATACCGAAAGGACATGCAAAGCTCAACTTCGTACATAGGCTGGAGCTAAAGGGGAGATTTCCATGAGTAGAGAATGGCAGATAATCCGAGTGCTGTGTAAAGCTGTGCTCAAGCACAGCAATAAAGCAGCACCGAGCACAAAAACACACACTGAGTGCTTCAGGGGTTTCGGTTGTGCACAGGAATCCTCGATCCTGTGGCAAAGGCAGAGGGTGAGAGGCCACCTTATCTAAATGTGGAGTTACAAGCACGCAGTGACTCACGTTAGAGCCCAGGAGTGCTGATGCTTTGTGAAATCCTGCAGGGTCCCTGACGTGCAAGTGGGAGATAAAAAATTGAGCCATATACGAGTCATGAATAAACCAGATCAAAATAATTGGGTTTAGCTTTCACTTCCTCAGCTCTATTGAGTAAAAATTTATAATTTTTTTCAATCTCCTGAGGCACTGTACACAAATTAGCTGTAAAATCTGCTGGTTATTAAGCAAAGCAGCTTCCTCCAAGTAATCAATGCAGGGAAGTTCTCCTGCACACGGAGCCAGAAAAATTCCAGGTTACATTTCAGCTTTATACATCTCTTAAATCAAAGGCTTAATGTTTGATTTCATCCCTCTAAGGCAGCCCCGGTGGGAGCCGGAGAGGGAAGAGCAGAAATTCCCAGGTGGGAATTCAGACTCTCCTTCCCAGCGGCTGCCTGGAAGCTCACACCAAGCCTGACCTGGTTTGAACAGCAGCTAATGGGGAGATTCCCCAAGGATCGGATGCCTCCCATTCACCATCCAAACTCTGCAGTGGCAGCAAGAGTCACCAGCCCCCCGCAGCTGGCTCCGGCACATTATCTTCATCTCATGCCTCGAGTCCTAAAAGACTCCATCTCATCCAAGCCATCGTTTGCAGGGTTGATTAATTCCCTGAAATTCATTGCCATGACAAAAGACACGAGTGCTGCCCAAGACAGATCTGTCAAGTATCTGTTAGCAGCAGGAAATGAGTCACTTAAATTCGGGATCTTTTTTCTCGCAACATCTGTTCCTCAGCCGGTGGCAGGGCAGTGATAGCGAGCATCATCTTACACGCGGGACACGCGAGTTTGGATCCAGCAAACGAAAGGAGGTGCAGCTGGTAACCCCGGAGGGGTGAGCCAAAGGGCCTGGCTGGTGAGCAGCTTGCTCCGTGTGCGCTCCAGTGACAGGAGAAGGAAAATCCTGCTCCCATTCCGTGTTCCTGGCAAAGGCTCCGTGTTCCGAGCGGCTGTGCCGCTGGTGAGCCTCTCCAGCTGACTGCAGTGCACAAACCATATTTCTCCCCCACACAGAACAATCTCCATTCCTTTTGACCTCTCTGTCCTTTCCCCTCCCCTCCGCCTTTTAGAAATATTTTGTATTTTAAGTTGGTCGCGAAATATTTTGAGTTTGGAGCTTTTCCAGGTTGGAGCCTTCACGTCCCTGTCAGCAGAAACCTCTGAGTTAAGAGAAAGAAATTTGCAAAAATCTGACACCTGCCACTTTCCATTGAGCTTTGGGTGGAAAATGTCCCTGGCCTCTTCCATTTTTAATGTCAGAGCCAGCCTGGCGGAAAAGATTACCTCAGGTAAAGTCATTCGGAACAGGAGCTGCCTGCCAAACCCCTCCCTCCCCTGCTCCAGGGATGCACCACCACAGCTCCGGCTCAGCATCGCTTTTCCAGGGATAACTCTCCCCAGGGGAGCTGCACACAGCCCCCACAGCCAGCATTTCTGCTCTCGGGGGTATTTGGGAGCCAAATCCTGATGGGATTCTCCTTGCCAGGAATGGGTCAAGGCTGTGCCCTCTGCAATCCCTTTACAAGAACCAGCTCGTTTCTGGAGACGGAGGCGAACAGGAGAGGATTTCTGCCTCTCCTGGCGTATTTGGGACCCCAGGACCCAATCCTGATGGGATTCTCCTGTGCCCTGTGCAATCCTTTCACAAGAACCAGCTCGTTTCCAGAGATGGAGGAGAACAGGACAGGATTTCTGCCTCTCCTGGCATATTTGGGAGCCCAGGACCCAACCCTGATGGGATTCTCCTCGCCAGGAACGGGGCAGGCTGTGCCCTCTGCAATTCCTTCACAAGAACCATCTTATTTCCAGGGATGGAGGCGAACAGGAGAGGATTTCTGCCTCTCCTGGCGTATTTGGGACCCCAGGACCCAATCCTGATGGGATTCTCCTGTGCCCTCTGTAATCTCTTCACAAGAAGGACCAGCTCAGAAGAGATGCCAATGCAGCAACCTCCACTTCACAGATATTTAGCAGCTCTCAGATGCCTTTTTAAGTCTTCAAGGAGAGGATCTCAGCTAGAAGAAGTCTGGTTTGTTCCCAAATTGTGCATTTTTCCCAACCTGGGCTGCAGATGTAGAAAGTGAACAGCCTCTTCCTCTGCTGTATATCAGCACTTTCTGGGCTTCTTTGTGCTGCAAACAGGGTGGAAAAAAAGCATCTAAGGATCTATGAGAGCTTCCTAGAGCCAGGAAATTATTGGGAATATTCCACATTCGTACAGAGGCTGCTCAGCTTTAGGTTTAAATACAATTGGATTAGAAGTGAGTGACATGGAAACACTTGGATTCCCAATTCCCTCCCAGAGGTGCAGATCTCCAGCCCAGCAGGGGAAGCACTGACTGAAGACCTGATGGAGCAGAATTCCTCCTCAGAAAGGAGCTACAAAATCAAGGCTGTGCCACCAAACCTACGAGAAAAGCAGACAATTCCAAATTAAAATAATGCTGCCTCAGGGGTGATGAGGTTAGGGCTCAGACAATACCCTGTAGGCTGCCTAAATCTTACTAGGCAACAATGAGAGCATTTGAGCAGGGAAATCTGGAAGGAACAAGGAATTCTCGAAGGAAACTCAGTAACAGAATAGTTTAAAAATGCTTCCCTCATTATCTGTACAAGATAGAACAGTGGTGGCACGATTAGAGCAAGATTTTACCAGTTAGCACACTGAAAAACGCTCATCTCCCAGTTAGTACTGGACTAAATACTTCTAAAAAACCTTGATCCTTCTGAAAAAATTAGGATTTAAGTTCCTCCACAGCCGCCATCCCTGAGAGCACATGGAAAATCCACCAGCTGGCTCTGCTTCCTTCCCCGCCTGGGCTCGTTGGGTATTCCTGCATTCCTCATGGAATTCAGCCTCAATTCCTGCAGCCTGGACTGAGCTGCCTGGCAGGTCTGGATGCCCTGGCTGAGGCATGGCAGTGCCCGTGGAGAGGGTTCAGGGCAGGCTCGCTCCTCTGCTCGTCCTCTTCTCAGCTTAATGGATTCCTTTAGCGCAACACAAATTCCCTCTTTTAATCAAGCCCTCGGAACTGTGCTCCAAGTGCCATTTGGAGCTGAATATTATCACTGGAATGTTCCAAAATAGAAGGAAATAAAAGCGAAAGAGATGTCATTCTTTCCTCACTAATGTCGTAAGATACTGATGCTCCTGATTTATTGATGGAGTGCTCTCACTCCGGTCTAGCAATCTCAACATCTTCATGAATATTTCTGTGCTCAGGGGAAGGAGATCCTTCTGCTTCTTTCCCTTCTGCTGGAACCATGTGTTGGAGTCCAGGAAAGCTTGGGAACTTTTCCTGCTCCTCTGGGTGTTGATTTTATTCCCAGAACTCCTCAAAATATCTTAGCCTGTGACAGAAGCTTGTGGGAGAAGCTCCCTTCACTTTTGGGAGGACTTGAATGCACCAGAGAAATGAAAAGATTTTCGTTTAGTGCTCCACAGAGTGTGGAGTTGGAGTTTTTAGGTTTTATTCTATATATTAATATGGGAGATAACATGGAGGTTCTAGGGTGTTGGCTTCTCCTTCTTCTTCTTCTTCTTTCTTCTCCTTCTCTTCCTTTCTTCTCTGACATGAGTTCCTGTGGTTTG
>VZRF01004021.1:28945-105478 GCA_013396875.1 Vireo altiloquus | reverse complement strand
CAGGAGTTACTTGAGAGCAATTCAGAAGCACATTTTTCCTCACCAGTTTAGAGCATTATTACAATTTTAACTACTATAATTTAATAATAATAATTTTAAAAATTTAATTAATATAATTATAATTTTAATTATAATACAAGAAATATTCAATTGGCATTTTAAGCATCAAAATATTTGTTTCGTGCTGAAGAGAAAACTCTGAGTTCACCTTGCACCTGCAACACTTTCACTGAAAAAGGTTTAAATGTTTGCTCTGAGGGTAAAAGGAGGAGAAATGGAGGAGAGAGGCAGCTGAGTGTTGAGTTTCACAGAGCAGGTTGGTGGCAGAGCCTGCAGGAAGGCTTGAGGCCATCTCAGCCCCAAAGTGCTGAGTTACAAATCCCCTCCCAGCCCAGAGAACAACAAAACCCTGGAAAAAGGGATTTTAGCATCTTTGCCTTCCGTCGTTTCCCCGGCAGAAAGCTGCACCAACCCAAGGAGCACGGCCTTTAATTATTTAATTATTCATTTAATTCACCATCAGAACTAAACTGTTCGTGCTCAGAAGTCACAAACATAAAAATCTCTCCCCAGCCCCACAAACCTCCTCAGGCTGAGCTTCAGGCACACCTAAACAATCTCAGTCCTTCTTCAGCTTCTCTTTTCCTATGTTTTCCTGTATTTTACTCCCAATAAAGCTCAGTTTATGCACTCAAACCCTTCCCCAGCACACAGAATCTGTACTTAGAAAGAAGTTATTCCAGACTACTAAAAAATCCAAGGATTTTGCTTACCTTGAAGTAAAAGAAACAATTTATCTTATTCTTAGCCATTACCTCCACATGAATACTTCTTCCTAGGCAGTTCATTCAGCTTTTCCCCCAAATTTACATCATTTTTACACATACATTCATCAATAAATTAATAAAACAACTGAGACCTTCAAGCTAAGAAGTCATTAATTATTTCTGCCATGACTTTGCCCCTTGTCCCCTGCCCCTCCCTGTTTAACCCCTGCACTCCTCACCTGCATTCCTCCACATCATTTTCTTATAGCTGGAGCCTGAAACTTGAAGGTAAAGAGAAATTATTGGTTGCTTTTGATGCCTTGGTGAAGTTTTTAGACCACTGGCTGGTGGTTTTATCCTCAGGATTTTTCTTAGAACTTATAAACAAAGGTCTTGTTGTAAAAATATTTAAAGATTTTATGGGGATAAAAGTTGGACCTTGTAGGTTTTGGCCTGGTTTGCTTTCTGTTATAAATTCAGTGCAAGTAGCTTGTGCTCAGTTCTTTGGTTTTGAAGCATCTGCATGAAGTATAGAAGATTAAAAACACTCTTTGTGTGAGGAAAAATTTACTTTGACTCTGCTGAGTTTCAGCCTCACAGAGGGAAAGAAGACTATGAAAAAATAATGGGGGTGTTTTCCCCTAAAACAAACAGAAATAAATGATGGAGCTGTGTGGAGTGAGGCTCTGAGATGGAGCTTTAAAGAGCTTTTCAGTTGAGGTTTTTTTTTCCTCAAATACATTTACTGACGCTCTGAGTGCTAAGCCTCATTGAAGGGAGATTTTCTCACTGATACTAAATGACTAATAGTGCTTTTATAATCAATTATTGAAGCCTGCCTGCGAGAGGAGAGCTCCTTAAACAACAACTGCTTTACAAGGCAACCTCTGGGTCCCACAAAATACAGAGCAGCCTTTCCTCCAGTGGCTTATTGCGACAAGAAATCTGTGTCAAGGGTTTTATTTCCCCCCTAACATTTTTTTGCTGCCTGTTTTGAGGTTTGTTTGTGTCATTTGGGGTTCTTTCCTTGTGGTCTTGGGGCTTTTTTTTATCAGTTGCAACCCCAAAAACAGAACAGAAAGGGATTTTGCTCAGGAGATTCAAAGTGATGGATGAATGTTGTTCTTTCACTGAGTGTATCCAGAAGCTACTCAGATCATTTAAACTGAGATAAGTTGATATAAGTAGCCCCAGAGAAGAGACAATAATGGATCAGCACCAATAGTGGCAGTTCTGGGGAGAAAATGCAGCTTTTGGATGTATTCTGGGTGATGGAGACATTAAAGCACCACTGAGAAGAGAATGAGCAGCTCTGCAGCACTGGGGGACAGCTCAGGCTCAAGGAGCTGTTTCCTTGGAGGAGGAAGAATGAGGTGAAAGGAATAAATTGATGCACAAAAAAATCAGTTGGGATTAGAGGAAGAGTCCCCACAGATGCTGGCTGAGATACAAAACCAAGCTAAAGGGTCTTGGGCAGGTCCTTGGGATGTGAAATGTTTTAAGATTTAAGGGAATGTGTTTCCTGAAAGGTTTGAGCAGCCAAATGTCAAGGGGCTGAAAGTGAGGCAGCTCCACAAAAACTGGTCTGTGGCCCAAGAGGATTTATGCAGATTTTTGTGTCCAGGTGTTTTAATCTGAATTTAAAAGCTGGGATCTGTCAGCAGCAGCACAGGAACACTGAAACACTGAAAAACTAACTCAGTTTATCAAGGCTTTTTATAAAGCTTTTTTCTTTAAAGCTTATCTCCAACATCTGTTTCTCTTTCCCTGCTCTTTCCGGTGAGAATTCCTGATCCTTCTCCCGTGCTGGGTGCAGCAACAGGCGAGAGCTGTCTCAAACCTCCTGGAAGGAATTCCCCCCTCCTGGAAAAACCAGGTGATGCAGAGAGGAGCTTCTCGCCCAAACACACCCAGCAAGGAGAGGATGTGTGGGTGAGCAGCACCTGCCTCCTGCCTGTGCCTGCACTGGAACTGCTGCAGAAACCAAAAACCAGAGGGAGAATCCCTGATGCACCCCAAAGGAGGAGCTGTGGAATGGGATGAGGAATGGGATTTTGCATGCACAGCCTCCCCTGATGATGCCTTAGGATTTAACTTTTCTCTGTTCCCAGCCCTGCAGTGCCCAGTGTGACTCTGCAGTTCCCTGGAGCTCGTTCAGTGCTGTTCTCTCATGCTCACACTGACATAACAAAGCCTCTCCAGCTCGCTCTCCAAGGACACCCAGACCCTCCTGGGCCCAACAACTGCAAACCTTCATCTTGGGGAGAGAAAGGGGGGCAAGCTTGGGCAAATTCCATCCTTGCCTGGCTTCTGCTTGGGCAATTGATGCTGATATCAAAGTGGGAAGAACTCGGGAGCTGTCATTGTCCATGTTGGGATGCACTGAGGCAGGAGCCTCTGGAGCCCAGAGTGTGACCTCTGAAGGCCTTTCCAATCAATCCCTCCTTTATTCCTTTATTCCTGTCTGCTCTCTGTTTCTAGGGAGCCATTTCAGGCATCACTTCCATCCTCCATCCTCCTCCCCTTGCCCGCCCGTGGGGCTGGGGGAGGCTGGGCAGGCAGTGCAGGGTGCCAGAGCTCCTCTGCACCTCCCTGGGGAGGAGCTGATCCTGCTGAAGCCATCCCTGATCAGCTGGGAATTCACAGCACAGCTCAGGACATCTCCTGTCACACTTGTAATGCACAGAGACAAGCTCGGTGCTGCCTGGCTCGCAGAGAGGGGGAGGCAGTAAATGGATTTTTCTCCACTGATTCATGTCCTGCACTGAGAACCAAGGAGGGGTTTTAGGTCCATTCTTTAGGGGAACCAGCAGCAGGTTTGGTCAAGTGTGTGGGGAAAAGTTCTGGGGGAATCTGCTCTTGGGGTTTGGTTACGTGGGAAGGACAGAGCTGCTCTGGGATGTTCACCCAGCACAGGTTAGATTTGGATAGCTGATATTAGATAAATATGCTGTTTAAAACATTGTGATACAGAGAGAAAATCACTTCTGAAGGGGAGATACCAAGTGCTGCTCTTGCCTCCATCTGAGGCTGTGAGGGGTGAATAAAACTTTAACAAATCTGGGGGCAGAAGGATAATTTGTATCCCTGTTATTCTCTCTGGATTGATCTGAATCTAGGGTCTGGTTTTTGTTTGATTTGTTTGTTTGTCATCTTCCCATAAATGCCTGCAGAGCTCTGTCAGGAACACTAAAGGTTCCAGATTCCTACAGAGCTTCCAAGAGTTGTGCCCCTCACCAAGGGCTTCATAAATATTTCTGTATTTCATAAAAAATAGAATATCCTGAACTGAAGGCCACCAAAAGGATCACCGAGTCCAGCTCCTGGCTCTGCACAGGGTTTGTTTTCACCCCTGGAGAGGCAGAGCAGCATTTCATCCCTGATTTTATGGGGAAAGTATAAATTGTGTGCAGGTGGGGAAAGGAAGGACAGCTTGGAAAACGGGAGTGTGATGTCCCAAACCACAGGCTGGCAGCCTTGCCCATGGTTTGCTGCTTTCCTCGAGGCTTTACAGACACTTTCATAACTGTTCTAAGGGGAAGGATTTCTGCTCTCTATTCTGAGGCTTTCCCTCGGCGCCGAGGTGGGTGAAAATCTGCTTTATTCACCTTCTGCAGTGTGTGATGGGTGTTTCTTCATGGGGTGTCTGAGGCAATTATGAACCTTGCTGGGTGAGGGTGAAGATGGGCTGTAAAGGTCTCTGTGTGTGCCTTAAAATGTCCTTTAGGAGGGAGTTAAAACTCACACCCCACAGCAACCAATTTCTGCTCTATCAGGCTTTCCCCTCGCCGGCGAAGCACAGCCACAGCGAGAAATTCACTGCATTTAGAGAGGTTTTCTTCCTCTCCTAAAAACGCAAAAAGGAAACCACGAAGCAGGCAGAGCAAGGCTTCCAGCAAGCCTAAAATCTCCAGTTTTCGATGCAGAAAAGACCCCAAAGCTAATGCACACACAGGAGTGTGTTCTTCACCCTGAGGAGTGGCTGTGCTTTTTCCAAGAGTCTCTCTCCAACCCCTGAGTGACGAATCTGATTTTTTATTTTTTTTTCCATGCTGGATTTTTGGGTTTGTTTTTTTTTTTTCCCTTTAGCCGCCTCCAAACTTAACTGTTTTGCCACAGGAGAAATCCTCTCGTTTCTCTTTTAAATATCTATATTCTGGCTAGAAATCAGCTCTACCTCACCCACATGACCGATCTTCACTATTAATCCCAGCCGATGGCAGGGAGGGGCTCTAGTGGGAGGCAGCCATGTGGTGAACATTGAGCTCAGTGTTTTTTCTTCCCCCCCTTCGCTCCTCTCCTCTCCAGGCAGGCAAAATTGTTGTGCCGCCGTGGATGTGAAGTCCTCGCTGTGCTGCCTCTGCCTCTTCTCCCCCAGAAACTCCCAGGGCCCTGAATTTGGAGCTTCAGAGATCCAGCTGTGGATCTGGATGGAAGATGGACCAGGAGACGAATAGCAGGAGGGAAGAAAGAGTGAAGTTGGTTATTTTTCTGGCACATGGATGCAATTACGCTCGGTGCATTCCAGAGGCGTTCCTTTGAATCCTGTGCAGGTCTGCCTGCCGTCCTCGGGAGAAAGGAAGAGAAAGGGAGGAGAAGTCCCTCTTACTGGGAGACGGAATGTCTGCATTTTCAATCCTCTTTCTAGGTAGGTTGGCTTTTTTTGGTGTTGCTGGGTTTTTATCAAATCAAACTTCCACGAGCCTGCTCCGTGTGCCTGAAATTCATTAGTGGTGAGTCGGAGAAAAGGGGTTTGGAACGGGAAAACTTTTTATGGGAAGCTGTAATTTCAGTGGTGTTTGAGTTGTGATCCTTCCCTGGTCCCTGATGAGCAGGTTGGCAGGCAGAGATCTCTGAATATCAGGGTTAATTTTAAAAAGTGGTGGTTAAACAGACTCGTTTGGGAATGTGTGTTTGTTGTTTAAAGAGGGCAGAGCTTTTCAGGGATGAACGAGAGAGGGGCTTGGACCTCTCGGGCGAAACAAGGTGAATAAAATGTCTTTGTTTGAGGCAGAGTGTCAAATTTGTGTAACTGTGTTGGTTTGCTTGGGCACTCCGCGTTCAGATCTTGAAAATAAAAAGGGGTTATTGTTTCCAATGGATAGCTAAGATTAGAAACAGATGTGTTGGAGTGCAGGAGGGAGGAGTTGGGGGAGAAAGGGATGGGAAAAGGGGGGAAGGAGAGAAAGAGCTGCTGGAAGGAGGGAAAGAAAAGAGAGAGAGGCTGATTTGTTGAGGAGGAGAGGAGCAGAGAATGGAAAAAGAGGAAGGAAAAGGAGAGTGAAGGAAAGCTGGGGAGCTATTTGTTAAAGCTGTTTGTTAAAGCCACGGGCTGTGGAGGAAAGAGTTGGCAGCCCTGAGGTGTCTCAGGGGGCTCCTTGCCCACCCTCGGGAGCAGCAGAGCTCCTCCAGGGGCACCCTGAGGTGAGGAGTGAGCTCCTGCCTCCCTCCTGCCTCCCTCCTGCCCACCACGTCCTGCTGACAGGCACCAGCCCCGACCCCTGCCCGGGCAGAGAGTGACCATTCCAGGGCTCCCTGTGTGCTGAGAACCTGGGCACAGGTGGCACAAAGTGGGCAGGTCTGTGGCTCCTGGGGAGGAGCTGAGCGCCGGGGGATGGCAGACAGGCAGATGGGATTTTAGAATGGATCTGAAGAAACATTGCAGGGAGAGCAGTTAAAGCCTCCCAGGTGTGGAATGGGAGCTGGGGAGGGATGTTTGGGGATCTGAGGCACAACCTTGGTGCAGCTGCTGCCAGTGGAGAAGTGGCTTTTGCTCTGGGGGGTGCTTTTAGCAAATGTTGGGTCTGTAGGGTGGTGATGGGGTCTGGATGAGCTGCAGGGTCTGGATGAGCTCTGGGGTCTGGATGAGCTCTGGGGTCTGGATGAGCTGCAGGGTCTGGATGAGCTGAAGGGTCTGGATGAGCTGTAGGGTCTGGATGAGCTGTAGGGTCTGGATGAGCTGCAGGATCTGGATGAGTTTCAGGGTCTGGGGAGGGCAGGGTCTGGATGAGCTGCAGGGTCTGGATGAGCTGCAGGGTCTGGATGAGCTGCAGGGTCTGGATGAGTTGCAGGATCTGGGGAGGGCAGGCAGCGCTTTGTGCCCCTGCACATCTGCTCTGGTGCCTCTCTGTGGTGGGGAGTGTTTGAAGAGGGCTGCAGGAGATGAGAGAGCAGGGCTGGGAGCTCAGCTCAGCTCCTGCCAGGGGCTGCTCAGCCCTTCAGGAATTGGCTCTGTGGGAATGGGGCAGACAGGAGGGTTGGTTGCTCACCTTGCTGATGGAGACAATGGGAATTGCAGCCTTTGATCCCATTCAGCTGCTGAATATTCCAATATGTTGAAGGTTTGGAGCAAAAGGAACAAACTGTTGCCACAGAAAATATGGTTTTGTCTGTAATATAATAACTTACATTTGCTTCTTTCATCTGTAAAACACAATTGGCTTTACCAATGTTATGGTAGGAACACAGAGATGCCCCACAAAAGACACTCACCTGAGTCAGGTTTGTCAGCCTCTCCAAGTGCTGGTGAGGGGAGAATTGGCTTCAAAACTCAGAGCAAAGCCTGGAATGTTTTGTTTCCTGGTCCTGCAGTGGTCACTGCACTGCCCCCTGAGCTTTACCTGCCCTGCCAGCAGAGGCCTTGGTCTTTCTGCTCCTTGTCCAGCTCCAGTCACCAATACTGGAAGCAAGTCCAGGGAAAAGCAAGGAAGTCTTGTGGTTCCCTGCTTCTGAACATAAGGAGTTGGGAGGTCTGATTTGCTGGCTAAAGCCTGGATTTTTGCAGTAAACAAAATACAGAACTGCCAGTGATATCTTACTATTTTTTTTTCTGATAAAGTGAAGACTAATGTGGAAAAATAAAAAAGGTTTAGACAAGCCTTGAAAGGAAGGTTTGGGTTTTCATCATTAAACATCCCAATAACGTGGCTAATATATACAATTCTTGTCTTTTCCACTGTTTACCTCTCTGGGGCACACAAGCAGCTGTGTGAGGAGACAGGAAACAGGAGTTGATGTGTTTGAAGGAGGCTTTATTAAAACAAGACAGGATGAAAGACTTAGCTGAGTGTGGACAAGAGCATGGCCAGGCTCACTCTGCCAGGAGAGGCTGGGGAAACGAGGAGGGGAAGGTGTGGAATGCTCATGTGTGTCTACCTGAAACTGTGACACGACTGTGACCCACTGAAGACAGAGGATCAGGTGTCACACCACGCTCTCGAAAAGCAGAATGGGAATTTTGAAGTGATTCTTCATTTCTGAGTGGGAAAAGTTCATAATCAAACGTTCACTTTTTCACCCAGTGAAGAAGGAGTCAATGCTTTCATTTAAATGTGTTCCTGAATTGGTTTAAATGTTATGGGGCGGGAAATCTCCTCTGCTTTTCCCACACCCCAAATCAATCATGAATGTTTTAATGGCCCTTCCATTCAAGGGAAATGCTGATTTTCTTGAAATCAAAACTGTGATTATTTGTTTGCCTGCCTTTGTCAGTGGTTTCATGTGCTTTTTTCTTTAGCTGTTGGCTGTTGTGAGTGCCCTGCCCTGCAGGAACTGCTGGGTTCAGGGATCAAAGCAGGAGCTGTGCCAGCCCAAATCACTCACCCACCTTCCTGACGTCCTGCTGTGGGCAGTGACCCTTCCCAGTGCTCTGAGGGGTCATCCCCCACATTGCCCATGAAATAATCACCTGGGCACTGATTGTCAGGCAGAGATGGGTTCAGTGGGAGCTGGAATGTTGTTACCCATTAAATAATCACCTGGGCAGTGATAATTGGGCAGAGATGTGCTTGGTGGGAGCTGGAATGTTGTTATCCATGAAATAATCACCTGGACAGTGATTGTCGGGCAGAGATGGGTTTGATGGGAGCTGGAATGTTGTTACCCATGAAATAATCACCTGGGCAGTGATAATTGGGCAGAGATGTGCTCAGTGGGAGCTGGAATGTTGTTATCCATGAAATAATCACCTGGACAGTGATTGTCGGGCAGAGATGGGTTTGATGGGAGCTGGGGTGTCATTGCCCATGAAATAATCACCTGGGCAGGGATAACTGGGCAGAGATGTGCTCAGTGGGAGCTGGAATGTTGTTACCCATTAAATAATCACCTGGGCAGTGATAATTGGGCAGAGATGTGCTTGGTGGGAGCTGGAATGTTGTTATCCATGAAATAATCACCTGGACAGTGATTGTCGGGCAGAGATGTGCTTGGTGGGAGCTGGAATGTTGTTACCCATGAAATAATCACCTGGACAGTGATTGTCGGGCAGAGATGGGTTTGATGGGAGCTGGGGTGTCATTGCCCATGAAATAATCACCTGGGCAGGGATAACTGGGCAGAGATGTGCTCAGTGGGAGCTGGAATGTTGTTGCCCATGAAATAATCACCTGGGCAGTGATTATTAAGCAGAGATGTGCTCGGTGGGAGCTGAGGTGTCCTTGCCCATGAAATAATCACCTGGGCAGTGATTGTCCGGCACAGAAGCGCTCAGTGGGAGCTGGGCTGTCCTTCTGGGGTGGTGTTGAGAGCAAAAGTGCCCCAGTTCAGCTCAGCTCTGCCCTCCAAGCTCCGAGGCCGAGGAGTCTCTGTCAGCGCTGTCCCAGGGAGCCGCGGCCGCCGCGCTGGAGCAGCCGAGCTCCTCCTGTCTGACTGCACCGGGAAAAAGGTTACGGAGCAGCTCCTCGCAGGGCCTGCTGGCGTGAGGAATCGGCTCTGACAGCCGGCATTTGCCCAGGTATCCACGGGCTGGTAGCTGGGAAATCCGAGATGATGCGGGAGCAGCTCCGTTGGGCTGCCTGGGGCTGCGCTCTGGTGTCAAACCCGCTCCGTTCCGGCTCCGGGAGCACAGCGAGCCCGCAGGGTGCTCTGCTCCTCGGGATCTGCTCCCTAAACCCTTCTGCCCTGAGCCCCAGCAAGGCAGAACCCACCCCGGTGCTGGTTTTGTAAAGAAACCCTGCGGCTCTCTGCTGGGAATTGGGGATTTAATGGGATGCTGCTGCCCGGGAGCAGCGAAAACCAAAGGAGACAGAGCTCAGGTGGCTTCGAACAAAGCTTGTGGAGCTTTATTTCCCAGAAACGGGAGAAACCAAAGGAGACAGATTTCAGGTTGCTTAAAACAAAGCTCGTGGACCTTGTTTCCTGCTGATTTTCCAGGAGTAAAAACCAAAGGAGAGACAATTCCCTGGTTCCCTGCTGATTTTCCAGGAGTGAAAACCAAAGGAGAGACAATTCCCAGGTTGCTTAAAACAAAGCTCGTGGACCTTTATTCCTAATAAATTTCCAGTAGGAAAAAATCCACCAAAGGAGACAGTTTTCAGGTTGCTGAAAACAAAGCTTGTGGACTTTGTTTCCTGCTGATTTTCCACAAGTGAAAACCAAAGCAGACAATTTCCAGGTTGCTTAAAACAAAGCTCGTGGACCTTTATTCCTAATAAATTTCCAGTAGGAAAAAATCCACCAAAGGAGACAGTTTTCAGGTNCAGGAGTAAAAACCGAAGGAGAGACAATTCCCAGGTTGCTTAAAACAAAGCTCGTGGACCTTTATTCCTAATAAATTTCCAGTAGGAAAAAAACCACCAAAGGAGACAGTTTACAGGTTGCTGAAAACAAAGCTTGTGGACTTTGTTTCCTGCTGATTTTCCACAAGTGAAAACCAAAGCAGACAATTTCCAGGTTGCTTAAAACAAAGCTTGTGGTCGTTGTTTCCTACTGATTTTCCAGTAGAAAAAAAAACCAAAGGAGACACAATTCCCAGGTTGCTTAAAACAAAGCTTGTGGACCTTTATTCCTGCTGATTTTCCAGTAGAAAAACACCAAAGCAGACAGTTTTCACATGGCTTAGAACAAAGCTTGTGGATCTCTATTTCTGCCGATTTCCCAGGTATTTCCAGAATTTCTCAGTGATAACTAAAATATAGAAAATATTTGCTATTTCCTAGTTTTCTCTGGCTCCTTCTCTTGCCTTTGACTGTTTCGAGCTGTTGAAGGTTGGTGTTACAAGGGCTTTGCCCCACATTTTTACAGCATTTAGGGAAAACCCTTGGCTCAGGAGAGGTGAAAACCTGCGGCTATGAAAAGGAGTTTTATGTGTGACTTTTGTGCCTTGATTTCACCTCCCCTTTGCCCCTGGCCTCTGAAGGAACGCAGGGAACTCGGTTGTGTATTTAGCTTTGAAAAAAAGGCTGTTCTCCCTAGGACAGCTTCACGGAATTGATAACAATTCCTCTCAAATTCCAAGAGCAGACAACAAAACACCAAATGTGTTTTATCTGAGTATCTGAGACACTCAGATACTGCTGGAGGAGTGTGGATTTAATTCTAGGCCGGGGCAAAGTGCTCTTTATTAGAATACTGCTCTGGGAATACCTGAGGAAAGGGAGGAGAGGGAAGCAGAGGATCTTTTTGGCACTCCAGGGGGAATTCAAAGGAGCCAAACATAACTGAGTTCTCTCTGGCAGAATATCAGGGTTAACACTCCTGGTGAGACACTCCAATTCTTCCAAAGCCAGGGATGGTTTGCATCAAATATTTGCTGTCAGGACACTCGGTGATAAATGGCTTGTTTTTCTCCAGTGGTGCTTTGTTTTATATGAAATAGTTGGGATTTTTAACATCGAAAAAACAAAAGTTTGTTTTGGAGTTTGGTTTTTTTTTAATCCTTTCTGCTTTTTCCATTTTACCACGAGGAAGACAAGGGAGAAAAGAGTAACCTGCCAGAGTGAGGAAGTGCAGCATGCCAAAATTGTGGAGATCAATACATTTTTGTGGGAAATAGAGCCAGAGGCAAGGCAACTTTTCCGAATTTCCCATGGAAAACGAGTGGTGTTTTGCCTTGGTACCCACCCTGCCCTTGTCTCCTCCATGGAGAATTAGTGGTTTGTTTTTTGGGGGGGCCCTGGCCCACTTCAGAGGGACATTTAGTGCGAGGGCAGCACAAGCTCCTTCCCAGAAATGCCATTGCACAACTGGCTCGGAGATGTGCTGGTGTTTGTCCTCAGGATCACAGCACACAGCTCTGTTCTCCTCCAGGCAAACACGGGGTTTGTGGGGGATCCAGCAGGTTTGCAGTCTGGGATTTGTTCCTTTTCAGAACTGGAATGAGATGTAAACAGTCACCCTGCCAGCCTTAAGTGTGTTTGGAAAATCTTTTGTGTCTGATTCTTTGTTACACTGGACTAAAAACAGTGCATGGGAACAACACAATGGGGTGCTGGAGCTGCTTTCTGGGCCTTTCCCCCACTGCTTTAATCAAAATACACCTTAAATTTCTAATTAAACAATGCCCTGTTCTAGCCCAGGCTGCAGGCAGTGTTTGTGCCTCCAAAATTGGTTTTACTGTGCACATTTCGTGTGCTACAGAGGAGCTGCTCTGGGCGCAGAGGGAGCTTGGTGGTGCCTTGTTGAAAAGATGAATGGCTCTGTTTTGGTTGTGTTGGTTTGGGTTTTTTTTTTCTCCCTCCAAAGCTGTGTCTTTGTCTGTTTTTAGAAATGGTTGGTTTACAGAAGCAGCCCAGCAAAAAGCCAAGGGTGAAGTTAGGTCAGGGAGGTCTGGGAATAGAGACTGGGATGACAGGAGAGTGCAGGATGCAGGAACGGCTGGGCAGGAAGCACAACAATGGAAAATGTGTGAAAAGTCAACAGGCACGAGGCTGGATTCCAACTTGTGCGTCTCCTGCACTCTCTCCTCCCTTCAGCATTGCTCAGGGAGTGACATCCACCTCTGCCAGGGCTAAAACCTGTTAGCATTGCTCAGGGAGTGACATCCACCTCTGCCAGGGCTAAAACCTGTTAGCATTGCTCAGGGAGTGACATCCACCTCTGCCAGGGCTAAAACCTGTTAGCATTGCTCAGGGAGTGACATCCACCTCTGCCAGGGCTAAAACCTGTTAGCACTGCTCAGGGAGTGACATCCACCTCTGACAGGGCTAAAAGCTGTTTCCATGGGCAGAGTACAGGGAAGGTGAATGCAACAGGAGCCTGGAGCCCTGCACCAGGTCATCAACCCACAATAAAGCTGCTCCTTCTTCCCAGAAATATCCCAGTCCCAGAAAAGGAGGATGGGCACCAGGCCAGCCTCTCCTCAGTCACACCTTGGTACTTTGGTTTAATTATCTGACTCCTTAATGAGCTCTGTCTATTCCCTGCAGTGAGTTGTAAAGAGGACCGAGCAGCTCAGAGGTGGTGAGTGTGACAGAAGGTCACAAAACCCATCCTGTCCTCATCTGCTCCTTCCTTTTCTCCAGGAAATCATTTGGCAGTGGAAAAAGGCTGAAAAAGTTTAACTCAGTGTTTCCCTCAATGGGCCAGCCCCAGATCCAGGGTGTCAGATCTGTCCCACAAGGATCAAGCCACATCACAGCACACTCCGAGCCTCTCTCTCCTCCTGGGGAGCTGCCACAAATTCTTTTGTGGCAGGAAAATGAGGCTGAACCCTGGGTGGATGTGGCTGGGTGGAAAGGTTGGAGTTCAGCTTAGTGCCTGCAGTTTAATTGCCTTTGGAAGGAAAAGGTCAGTGAGAATTGTGGTGTGTTTGTGACATTGCCTGGCAGGAGGGAGGCTGCTCTCCTGGAAACTGCTCTGAAATGGAGCGTGCACAGTTAGAGGCAAGGGATGACCACAGCCAGGCTGGGTTTGGGCTGCCCCAGCTCTGCCACTGCTTTTGTAGCAGGGAGAGTCACTCTGAGACAAAGATTTTGTTCCCTCCAGCAGGGCCATGGTGCCCATGATGCCTGAAATGGCTCCCTAGAAACAGAGAGCAGGCAGGAATAAAGGAATAAAGGAGGGATTGATTGGAAAGGCCTTCAGAGGTCACACTCTGGGCTCCAGAGGCTCCTGCCTCAGTGCATCCCAACATGGACAATGCCAGCTCCCGAGTTCTTCCCACTTTGATATCAGCATCAATTGCCCAAGCAGGAGCCAGGCAAGGATGGAATTTGCCCAAGCTTGCCCCCCTGTCCCCAAGATGAAGGTTTGCAGTTGTTGGGCCCAGGAGGGTCTGGGTGTCCTTGGAGAGCGAGCTGGAGAGGCTTTGTTATGTCAGTGTGAGCATGAGAGAACAGCACTGAACGAGCTCCAGGGAGCTGCAGAGTGACACTGGGCACTGCAGGGCTGGGAACAGAGAAAAGTTAAACCCTAAGGCATCACCCAGAGAACATTTAAAGCCCATCTGAGAGAGAAGGAAGCTCAGACTCAGGTGGGTGCACACTGCTGACGGTGATGGAGCACTCGGAACTTGTGTGAAACCTCTGCAGCTCTGATTTAAAGTCATTTTCCTTCTGACATGTCCCCAAACTGATGTGCAGAGCACTAACAAACAGCTGAATCCACCAAGCTGAAATCCTTCACCTGCACCTGGAGGGACACATCCTCATTTTCTGGTTAGATGTTTATCACAAATTAATGGCTTTTTGGTAACGATGTGCTGAGGAACTCCACTCATGGTGCCAAGTGCTGCTGTGCTGTCAGAGAAACCTCTCAGAAAGGAAATCCTGGGCTCCCTGTGCTGGGTCTCTGAATTTCTTTGTGCTGCATATGAAAACAGAAAAATGAGCTTTTTTATCTGGCAAATATCTGGAGAGTATTGTGGCTGTGAGTTCTTTTCAGGAGATTCTTTCCCTAAGTGCCTGGATGGGCTCTGAGGAGTAAAATAAAAAAAAAAAAAGACTCCACTCCATTCCCTTTGTGCTTCAGCAAAATATTGGAATTAGGTGGTTTTCCAGTATTTGGAATATTTGAGATGTGTGCTGGATGAGTCTCACAGCTCACATTACTCAGGCTGTGTTTTTCCTTAAAGACTTGATGGAATTTTAAAGGTCACAGGAATATTTAATATAGATACGAATCTTTATTGGCCAGGTAGAGCCAGAAATCACAGAATATCTTTGTGTGTGTGTGCTGCTCTTTCATATAACACAGCTAACTTGGAATATTGAACTGCACCAGAGTCAGGCACTTCTTTTTTTTTATTTAAAAAAAAAAATATTGCAGGGTTTTCAACCTTGAAGGCAAATCACTTTATGACTTCATTGTTTAAATTTAGGTTTTGTTTTGCAGGGGGATCGTTAGACTTGAAGCAAAAGCCTTGTAGCCCAGGGACTGTCACTTCTGATTACTTCCAGTGACACTTCCAATTATTTCCAATCACAATTCCAGGGACAAGAGGAAAAAAAAAGGAGCCACGTTCACCAACATCAGGGCTTTCTTTTTTTTTTCCCCCTTTTCCTGAACAAAGGAGCATTTCTGAAACCTCTGCAGGGAGAGGTGCAGAGCTGGATTTGGAGCTGTGCTGCGGCAGGGAAATTCCAGAGTGAATCTGCCGGAGTGAGACTCCAGGCCGGAGTCTGGCGGGGTGCTGGGAATCCTGCTGTGGATCCTGCCTTGTTGAGCAATGTTAAGGAAATTGTTTCATCCTCCCCAGGCACTGGCTGGCACTAGCACTCGTCTCAGAGCAGCATCAGGCTCCTGCGAGCTCCTGCTGACTCCTCCCTGCCCCTCCTGAGACGTGAACGGGCAGAGGAGCTGTTTGTGGAGAGCCTCCAGCTCAGAGTGGGCACAGGAGCTGCTTGTGGAGAGCCTGCAGCTCAAAGTGGGCACAGGAGCTGCTTGCAGAGAGCCTCCAGCCCAAAGTGGGGCACAGGAGCTGCTCGTGGAGAGCCTCCAGCTCAAAGGGGGGCACAGGAGCTGCTTGTGGAGAGCCTGCAGCTCAAAGTGGGCACAGGAGCTGCTTGCAGAGAGCCTCCAGCCCAAAGTGGGGCACAGGAGCTGCTCGTGGAGAGCCTCCAGCTCAAAGGGGGGCACAGGAGCTGCTTGTGGAGAGCCTGCAGCTCAAAGTGGGCACAGGAGCTGCTTGCAGAGAGCCTCCAGCCCAAAGTGGGCACAGGAGCTGTTTGTGGGGAGCCTCCAGCTCAGAGTGGGCACAGGAGCTGCTCGTGGGGAGCCTCCAGCTCAAAGTGGGGTGCAGGAGCTGCTCGTGGAGAGCCTCCAGCTCAAAGTGGGGTGCAGGAATCTGCTGGGGGAGCTGCAGTGGCTCCCAGGGACACCAAAGGCAGTGTTTGGTGCAGGGTGTTTGGCCCAGATGAGCCCCAGCCACTGCACCCTTCAAAAAATGAAGCAGGAGCCCTGCTTGATGTCCAGACGTCTCTGGTAGCATCCCTTGGAACTCCTCGAGCATAAAAACAGTCTTAAAATGGTGTCAGAGCTTTCAATCACAGCCAGTGAAGCTCTCACTCCCTCGGTGATGCTGCACTGGGCTCTGGCAGCTCTTTGCTTCCTTTGCTCTGAGTGCTGCAAGAGTTGGGCTCTGCAGAAAGGGGACTTTACATTGTATTGATGTTTATTTACTATTTAGATACTGCAATAATGTTTATTTACTATTTGGAGACTGTGTTAGTGAATATTTACCACTTGGATGTTGTGCAAGCAGTTGAGCAGCAAACCTGGGGTGGTGTTTAGAGCCAGATGTTGAACCTGAGTTAATTCACGAGGCTGGACCTGGACATTTCCAAAGCAGCAGCAAATGAAATTCAGTTTCATGTGGTGACTGAGAAGCCTCTACTTTCAAAGTAGAAATTATATTTATCAGTGCTCTGGCTGAGAGGTGTTCTGGCGATTGCTCCTCCCTGTCTTGACCCCTGTTGCTGTTTGAGTGCTGGGAGTGTTTTTTTTATTGTGTTTATCCAGGTCTGCAGGTGTTGGATGTCACTGGGAGCCACCTGTGCCAGCTCCATCCCTTCCTGCAAGGCAAAAGCAGCATGTCTCTGTAGGATGGATGTTGCTGTGACATTCAAACACGGGGTATTTGTCACTTGAGCACAGAGCAGACCACAAATCCTTTGTCAGCGGAGTTCAGAAGCTCAGTTCCACCTGAGCAATTTGACATCACGCTCGTTCAGAGACCTTCAAAGCATTCCTGGTCATCAGCTCTGATGCTTTTGTGGCATTTTGTGTTTGGATGCCTGGATGAGGTCGGTTCCATCGCGGGCATCCAGAGCTGAGTGTCATCGAGGTGGCACTTTGGGTCAGCTTGGTGCTGCTCCCCCAGGAGCCTCAGCATCTCACAGAAGGGACTGTTTGAATCCATCCATCGTGATGGAGATGTTCCCACAGCGCAGCTTTGTCTGTGGTCTGTGCTCTGGGCAAAACTTCTCCTCGTTTCCATTGTTTCAAGCTCTTGCTTGGAGACAAAGGGAATTTTAGACAAAGCAGAGCTTTTGTGTTGACAGATGTTATGTTGGGGTTTTTTTCCTATTCAGAGGGGAATTTTAAGCAATGGTGAGTGTCTCTGGTCAAAGAAGCATTCAGGATGTTGAGGTTCCAGCCTGGATTTTGCCAGTGATTCATGTTTTAGTGATTCAGGCTTCATTTTTCAGTGCCTGCTAGTTTTGAGTGTCTCCATTTCAAGTGTTATAAAGGATTGGTACTCTGGAACTTGTGAGTGTGGGGACACCCGAGCTGGGTCACCCCAAATGAGGTGTCCTTTAATCATCCCAAGTTTTGGGTGTGCACTGGAAATGTGCTTTGCGCTTGTTCTGCACAGTAAGAGCGCTCAGAACGTGCCAACCTTTCCCTGCTGAGCTGCACAGAGCCCTGAAATCGCTGCAGAAGGGAGCTGGGGAGCCTGGCCCAGGCAGGCACTGCTCTGATGGGGGATGAGGCTGTGCCAAATCCATCCTGGCTTCTCTGCCTCTGTCAGCTCCTTCCACTCACCCCTGGACTCACCAAAAGCCGAGATTCCGCAGCCGGCAGTGAATTCAGTCCCAGCGCGACCTGGTACGAGGGAGGCTCGGAATTCCTGGGCTCCCCCGCTCCGCAGAAATCCATCCCGAATTCCACCAGGCTCCTTTGATGACTCGGGCTCGCTCCTTTCTCCCGTTGAGCAGCGCCCTGGGCGTGCTGCTTCCATTGCGGGGCAGCCAGGAGCGAGTTCCCCTCGGGAAAGGGACGCGGGTGGAGGCTGCGGGGCTGCCAGCGAGCATCCTCCCCCCTCCGCAGCCTCCACAAGAGAAGCCAAAGCAGGACGTGAATGGAGCAAACCCAGCCTCGCCGCCCCAGCCAGAAGTATTTAGGGTGGTATTTTTCTGGATTATAAAGGCTCTAAAGCAGGAATTTTTTCTTTGCCTGCTTGCGCTGCTCCTTACGGCACTGCAGCCTCGAAGGTTTGCGTGGTAATCCTGAGTTTTAACCAGTCTTAAACCTGGTTTTGCCCTTGCTTGCTGCCCAAAGAAGCCTGGTCAGCATCTCTCTGTGTCATCCCAGGGCATAAATTCCTGCAGAAAAGTTGGGAACTGAAGATACTCAGCTTAAATGAATTCTTTACTTCCTTCCCTTCCTCCTGACAAACACCTCGAAGCAAAGAACATGCAGGGGGATAAAACAAAGCTGATAACAAAAGCTGATTATTCATGCATGTAGAATGATTTTAACTAGTCAGTTAGGCAATATTGACATTTTCCTGCCTTATTAGTGGTTTTCTGAGCGCTGCTGGGGAATGTTCTTTGTTCGCAGGCACCAACGCTCTGACAAAGCACAACCTGCTCTGTTTGGTTGTAAATGTGGCGTAGGGCACGTTCTGCCCCATCTCAGGGAACGTTACGTGAATTAAAAACTTAATCACACGCTATGAGCGATTTACTGCTCTGCCTTCATACCCTTTATTCAACCATCCCTTAATGGAGGCCGCGCTTGTCCTTTGCTTTGACCAATCGAATTTGCCTTCCCCGAGGAGAAGCCTCCGAATGCGAATCCTTTTTATCACTTTGCGATGGCACATGACATATGCGAGAACCTTTCTCCCTTCCAGAGCCACTCGTGCCTGCCCTCCCCTCCTCCCGGAGCAGGCTCGGAGCCTCTCCCCATGTGTGCAGCATCCCTCCAGCTGCAGGCTGGAGCTTCTCCTTCGACTTCCCAGCCTCGGGCTTGTCCTCTCAATATTTCCTTTTCTGCAGCGTGGAAAACCCGACCCGCCCAGAACAAACAGCCTCCAATAGCTCCTGGCAGCCTCGGTGCTGCTGAGGCAGGCTTGGAGTGTGCTGGAGCTCTTTTAACTCTTTTCTGGAAGGTTTTGGGGCTTTTAGAAGCCTTTGGTGAGGGTCTGGGATTCTCTGATTCTCGCAGTGTCTCTGGCGTCTCTCTACACTGAAAGAACCTGGTTTAGCAAGTCGAGCTCAGGAACATCTTCAGCCCACGGAAAGTAAATTAATTTCCAGTTCCTGCGAGGAGGGAGCTGATTCAGGCAGGAATTAGCACTGCTCTTCCATCCTTTCTGCTGATCTAAATGCTGCTTCATTTTTTATGACCATCTTGTAAAAGCAGAATGGAGAGGGGAAAAAAAAATCCCCAAAGACTTAAAAAAAAGGCAAATAAATCCTGTTTTTCTAAAATATCTGTGTGGGGATTGGAACTGAGCTCACCCAATGCTCTCTCCTAGAAAAGATATCTTCTACCTGAAGTAGGATCTACCTGGCAGTGAGGGTTAATTGCCCTGGATTTAGGAGATTTGTGATGTTCTTGCCTTTGAGTATATCCAGTTCCCTTCTCCCCTTGATGATTTAATGTCCCAGCTTTGTTTTAACTTCTGCTGTGACACTGAAAGCTTTAGTTCGTGCAGGGGACACTGTGGGTGGTCTCCTTGTTGCCACAACTCGATAATCTTATCAGCAAGTGAGGAGGGGAGGATGGGAGGAGGTGTCAGGGGGTCTGGGATTGCTCCGGGTGAGGAGCAGGAGCTGGGTTTAGGCTGGCTCTGGGTTCTGGGAGGAAAGGGCAGTAGGAGCTCTGTGTTCCTGATCTGGAGGAAACAGCCCTGCTCATGGTTTGAAATCATTCTGGGGCTTTATTTTTCTGTGTCAGCACTGTCAGAGCCTATAATCCTCAAGCAAAAGAGGCCATCCTACCCTACCAAGAGAAGGACTCCAAGTGAGGAATCCCCTTCAGCAAGGATGCGACAAGCAGACTGACAGTGTAGAAGAAAGGGAAAAATATCCTGAGCCGATATGCATAAAATTAGGGCCTGATTATGAGGCAGAATTAAAAATAAACCAGGAAGAATTCCCCTGGCGGAGGGAGCTGGTGGAGCAGCAGCAGGGGCAGCTCCTGGTGCCAGCCACGCATTTTAACAGCACTAATTGAGCAGGTGATGATGGGGAGAGTGCCTAAACCTCCTCCCTCGCTGCTGCAGCCACCCAGGCAGGGCTGGATGGACATCCAGGAGTAGGAAAAGTGCATTTCAAGAGAACAGAGGTTCAAACAAAGCAGCGAAGATAACTCCTAGGATTACAGGAAGTTAAACAGAAAGAAATCAAATACATGAAACAAATCCTTTCCCTTTATTAAGTCACAGAAAATAAATAGAGAATATCAATCACTGATATAATCTGTTCATTTCTAAAGAAGTTTGCAGTGATAATATTAAGTGTTATTCCTGCAGCTACTTTAAACAGCAGCCACTGCTCATCCCCTCCTGTCCCTCTCTGATCCAGGGGTTGTGTATAACAGAGGAACATTCCAGAGAGATGCCAGGGAAAATGTCCTGGGCAGCTGGGAGAGAGTAAAGACCCTGGAGCGTGGGGCTGGGCTGAGCTCTGCTGCTCACACAGGCTGTCCTGGTGAGGCTCTGCTCAGGATCTGACATTCAGGTGTCCTGGAAAAGCGAGCAGAACACTTCCCTCCTGCTTCAGGTGGGGGTGGACACATCCTGCAGGAAGAGCAGTGACTAAAGCGTGGAAAAAGGCATTTAAAACACGACAACTTATAGGAGAAAAGTCAGAATTCTTAGGCAGGAGAAGAGGTGGGAAGACAGGAATCCGTGGGTTTGCTTCCAGTTCCAGTGGTGACTCTGTCGTTGATTGGAATGAAAATTTTCACTGCTAAAATTCAATTCTGTTGTTGATTAACTCATCTCACCTCAGTCTCAGGAGGTGCTTTTTACAAAGTCCTTTTGGAGCCTCAGCTTCCCCAGCTGTAAAAAAAAAAAAAAAATATAAAAGGGAATATCTCATTGTATAATGGAGTTTATGGTCTTCAGACAGAACGGGGAGTATTGGTAAATAATTTGATTATGGTTTTTATCAGGCTGCCCTCTCCAAAGAGCTTATAGCTGCTGTCTGCTTGCATTTGTATTTCCTGTCACTGGGATGGAGCTGTGCCCTGACAGAGCCAGCTCTTTCAGCATTTGGGGTTTGAAATCTCAAGGAACCACACAAGCCCTTGCCTGAATTCTTTATAAATTTTGTAGGAAATACACTCAACCACACTTCCTAAAAGAGGAAATGCTTGAGTCCTGTCTCCTGTGTTTAGAATAAACAGAGTCCAGATAATTTAATCTAAATGGAAAACGCTCTTTTGGGGATAAACAGCCTGAATAAAACATTTCTGAGCAGACCATGGCCTCGTCCCCCTCTGCACCATCCCCCAGAGCAGCTCGGATCCTGCAGGAGCAGCTCTGAGTAGGGGAATTGGCCCCACCACAACAAAAATCCTGCTCCAGCTGCCCTGTCCTGCCTGTTAAAGCCATGCTGGTACCTACAGCCAGCCCCAAAACTCCTCCAGGATCAACCAGGACCTGCACCAGGCCCATCCTATGGGGCTCCTTCGTGTAAATGTCAAATCCTGCCTGGCACACACTTTGGGGTTGTTTCTGGGTATTAATGAGGGCCAGATGGAGGTTGGGGCACTCTGGGCTGCTCTAATCTGCACTGTGGAGCTATTTGATTATTTTTATTTTTAATCTTTTTTTTTTTTCTTTTTCTTTTTCTCCCCCTCCTTCTCAGCTAAGCAAAAAATAACAATTTCCAGAGTGGTGAAGCTGCTGCTGCTTTCTGCTGAGCTGGCTGGGCTGGAGGGAGCACGGGAGGGCTGCGAGGGGAAAATCCAGGGAGATGAGGGATGTGTGTTCCTGTCACTCCAGATGCAGCAGGAAGGGAAAACAGGGATGTAAATTGTGGCTCATTAAAGCTGTGTCCTGCACTGAGTGCCAGAATGTGATGGGGAGGTGTTACAGATTAACAGGTACAGTCAGGGCTGGGATACCCACAGGTTATCAGTTATTTAAAATATTCCCTTCACCTGTTAGCTTGTTTCTAGTAATTAAAAATATTCTCTTTGCCTGTTAGCTTGTTTCTCATTATTTAATGTACTCACAGAGGCTGTTAGCTTGTTTCCAGTTATTTAAAATATTCTCTTCACCTGTTAGCTTGTTTCTCATTATTTAAGGTGCACACAGAGGCTCTTAGCTTGTTTCCAGTTTTTTAAAATATTCCTTAGCCTGGTATCTTGTTTCTAGTTATTAAACATATCCATTCACCTGGTAGCTTATTTCCCGTTATTAAAAATATCCCTTAGCCTGTTAGCTTGTTTCTCATTATTTAAGGTACACACAGAGGCTGTTAGCTTTTTTCCAGTTATTTAAAATATTCTCTTCACCTGTTAGCTTGTTTCTAGTTATCAAAAATATTCCTTAGCTTGTTAGCTTGTTTCTTAAAAATATCCCTCAGCCTGGTATCTTGTTTGTCATTATTTAAGGTACTCACATAGGCTATTAGCTTGTTTTCAGTTATTTAAAATACTCACCTGTTATCTTCTTTCCAGTTATTAAGAGGAGCTGGTTTGAGGGAAAGAACGCAGCAATAAGGTAAAAATAAATAAATAAATTAAAAAGGACTTTTCCTTAGCCAGTTTTCCCCCATTAGCAAGACCTAATACACTCATTTAGCCAGAATTCCTCCTCCTGTGGCCCCCCACAGGTTTTTCTGAGTTATTCCTGCCCCTGATTCAGCTCTGTGAGCTCTCCCAGTTGCATCAGGATGCCTCAGAAACTTCCTACTCAGCCTGAGGAGGATTTCACTCCTCTCGCCTGGGCTCAGGCAGAGTCAGGCTCCTGCCTGAGATAAAACATGGGAATAAGGAACCAGAAACTCCAGGATTAGAGGAGAACCTGTTGAGGGGTTGAGCTTTGGCTTTGGGAGGGTTTTGTGTAGCCTGGGGTGAAGAGTTCCCCTCTCACAGTTTTCTGCAGCCTCCCAGCCACACTCTCTGGCTCTGGCTACTCCAGGACAGAAGAAATGTGTAAATAATGGGAATTGTGGGGCTTTGTTTAGGAGCCTGGAGAGCCTTGGCTTAGTCTGGGTCAGGGCAGAGGTCCCTGCAGCAAAGCCCAGGCTGGGTTTAGCTCAAGGAATGTGAACTCCGGGAGGCTGGAGATGACTCCAGGCTGTGTTTGCTGTCAGACACACAGAATTTTGTCCTATTGTGAGGTCTGCCACCTCTTGCTTTACCTGCTCACCTTTTAGAGTAAATATTCCAGTTACTGATGGAATTTGCCCAAGCTTGCCCCCCTGTCCCCAAGATGAAGGTTTGCAGTTGTTGGGCCCAGGAGGGTCTGGGTGTCCTTGGAGAGCGAGCTGGAGAGGCTTTGTTATGTCAGTGTGAGCATGAGAGAACAGCACTGAACGAGCTCCAGGGAACTGCAGAGTTACACTGGGCACTGCAGGGCTGGGAACAGAGAAAAGTTAAAACCTAAGGCATCAAGTGTCCAGGTGAAGGCAAAGCTGTGTTATGCTCAGCCTGGATGGAGAGGCAGAGTGCTGTGATAATCCTCCCTCTTTTCAGGGAATCTAAACTCATTGAAACATGGAAATTCCAGCCTCAGTTCTTAATGAGCCCTGGATCCTAACAGCGTCTGACAAGTGAGGCTGGTTGGTGCTCAACCTCCCTGGGATCAGGACAGCCCCTGCTGCCTCTGAGAGCTCTCAGGGATGGAAATACGAGGAGCTTTAAGGTCTGGTAGCTGGAAACTTGGCAAATGTGGGATAGAAACTAAATTTCAAGCAGGGCTGTTTGTCAGCTGCTGGAGCTGCAAGCTGTCGGGATGCAAACACCGTGGTGATGTTCTGAGGTCTCTGCTGCACCAAAAATGGCTGAAACTCCATCCAAACTCACCCATTCTGCTTTGAAAGGTCCATCCAATGGTGCTTCTCATTTTTGCAGTTTGATTATGGATTGAGACTTAAATTGGTGGAACTGTGCACTTAAAATGTCCCACTGAAATCTTGAGGGCTTAAAATCTCTATTCTGACATAAAGCTGCTTCACAAACCACCATTAAATGCAAGAGTAGGTACAGAAATTAACTTCAATGACTGGACCAAGTCAGTTCCTGGACTCTAAAACCATGCAGGTGTCTGACTCACTTTCCTATTTTACTTTTACTTTGTTCAAGTATCTTTTGTGACCCATCTCAGTTTCATATTAGAGGCCTGACTTCTCCTCAATCTTATAATTTGTACTAAAGATATCCACAAGGCTGCTTTTGTTCTCGTGAGAAACCTCGGGGAGTTTGAGGCTTTGTCAGCCTCGCCAGCTATTTAAAATAACATTTAGCAAACAGAAGTTCAGGAAAAATGTAAAGTCAGAGGAATTTGAGTGCAAGTCCAGACTGCTAAATGGGTGGCATTTAAATGGGTTTGAAACTGTGAGGAGTTGCACTGCAAAAAAAATAAAAACCCTTCAGCTGTTTGTTTGTTCTCTCAGCCACTCGATAACCTAAAGATTTCAAATCTCAACTCCTCTTTTATGAGTTTCTTCATCAGTGTCAGCTTGCCTGGTCTCTTTTTCTACACAGATTTTAAGATGTTCAGGATCACAACTTTGATATTTTTTATGCAGCACCTAAAGAAAATTCATCCTTGGCTAATGCAAATAATGTCAAGCCACATCTCCAACTGGCATCTGGAATTTGCCAAATTGTATGGCCAGAAAAAACGTAGAAGAGAATTTTTCCTAAGTGGTAATTTGGCCTTAAATTTGGCCTCAGATGCTCTATTTCTCAATGCCTTTGGAACAGACTCCCCACATCCTTCCAAAACCAGGGAGGCTGCTGCTTGTTTGTAGCATTTATCCCGAATTGTTTATTTATTTGATCTTAAAAGTTCTTTGGGGGAATCTCTTTATCAGCTCGGAAATGTGGCTGCGGTAGTAAATAGGAAGCTGTGACATTAAAAGTAATTGACATTAAAATGTTGTGACATTAAAATTAATCATGTTTGATGGATGTTAGAGACTGAATCCACAAAGCTCCCGGGTTCGTGTTCCAGCAAGCTCTGACATTCATTCTCCCCCTCAGTTCCTGCAGCACTTATGTAACTTCTTTCCCCACCACTGGTCCCGAAATTGAGAGGTCCTGGAGGGAGGAGGGGCTGGGATGGGAAGGAGAAGGGTTTTCCCAATTTTCCTTGGGATTCTCCACATGGCAGTGGAGAGCTGTTCCATTCTCCACCCAGTAAATCTGCACCAGGTATTCAGAAGTGGCACAGAAATGGCCACGTTGGGCTCTTAATCAGCACCACGAGAGGAAGGTAAAAGGGATAATTCTGCTCTGAACATCACTGGGATATTGGAGCAGAGCTGATGGAGTTGGGGTGGAGCCTTTGTTCCCTGTGCTGTGACAATTCCAGGCAGAAAAAAACCCCGAAAACCCAACAAAACCCCCCTTGGCTCCTGCAGTGTGAATAGTGCCAATTTTTGTTGCCATTTTTAGTAATAATGGGAAAATATTTTGTTCCTGCAATGACGATGCCAGGCTCAGGAGGAAACATTCCCAGCTGCCAGCTCAGCTCCTGCGACACCAGCATGAAGTGAAAAAGGAATTGAGTGTTTTTCTTCAGGGCCTGAGGCTCCTCAGAGCTGCAGGGGCTGTGCTAGGACCTGACACCTGGATTTTACAGCCAGGAATGGGAATTATTTCCACACTTTGTGGGGCAAGGAGTGTAGGAAAAGCTCTTCCAAAGCGGGGAAGAGCTCGCCCAGAGCTCACCTAGAGCTGCTCCCTCCAGGCAGGCAGAGAGAGGGAGAAATGCAGCTTTTTGTGCTTCCAGGACAACATTTTCCAACTCCTTTTTTAGCCATGTGGAGCTGGAGGGGCCTCAGAAAAAGGAAGGGATGTGTTGGGCTAAGGGCCAGGTGCCTCCTACAGCCTGAGCTTGGGGCTGGCCTAGCTGGGAACCAGAAATAATGAGCTGATTTTGGGGTTTTTTTTTCCCTTCCCACTGTAAGGTGGCAGCCTCTGGAAGTCAGCACAGTGGGGGTGCAGCCTCTTTGCCGTGGGCACCTTGCATGAGGCTACATAAAATTTACATTTTTTTGAAGCAAAAAAGACTGTAAATTTATCTGGAGTTAAAGCTTGGGCTTGTGGTTAGGGAACTGAAATCTCCTTCCTGCGAGCAGCCAGGTGAGAGAGGTTTCCTTTGCGGGGACCTTGTGGATTGTTGATTTATCCCAAAATCTGATTCCTCCCAAGCTTGGTCAGTCTTGTTGCATCCAGAGTTATCCAATGTGCTTTTGAAATCTGTGTTTTTTTCCCTTTGCCAAGTGACAACAGTTAGATTTGGGGGCCTCAGTGAAGAGAACACTGAGATTTTAGCAGGGGGAAGTTGTGATTTTTGTCCTTTTTTCATTGTCCAGTGGCACTGTGGGATGGTTTTGCTGATGCAAGAAGGAAAAGTGAAAATAAGGAGGTTTAAAAAAGTTAATAATGACACTACTGAACACAGTATTTCCTTTCCTGGGCACTTTTCTACTTCTCCTTGCCCACATCCCTGAGAGAGTTTTGGAATCCTGAGTTGGAAGGAACCCATCAAGATCATCAAATCCAACTCCTGGCCCTGTACAGGACACCCCAACAATCCTCCCCTCTGAGAGATTAACCCCAATTCCTGGATTTGGGAATTAAAAACCAGCTGGGGATGAGGTTTTTTGGGGTCTGTTCTGCAGAGGTGCTGGAGATTCCCAGCTGGGGATGCCCTGGGTGAGGGTGAAGAGCAGAGCCCAGAGTGCTCAGCGATTTTAGCTGGGCTTTCTTCTCCTTGAAAATGCCTTTTTAAAGCAGGGGGTGAAGCTGTGTCAGCTCCTGTTACAGAAAATGGCTTTTCCTAGAGAATTCAAGCCACCAAAAAAACCCCACGAGTGCTGCACCGAGAGGCCAAATATTTTTGGTGGCTTCTTGTGGCGATTCTGGCTCCAGAAGGACGGGAACTTTTGGAGCCAAAATGAACCCACTGGAACAGTAAATTGCAATTAAATTCCTTGCAGGAAAGCAGATCTCGTGGGGTTTGCAGATGTAAACCTGAGGTTATTTGCATGTCCAGGATCACAACAGGGAATGGAGCCAAAGGAGGCAAACTGGGGTGGTTGAGCTCCCCAGTTCTTGCCTCGATTCCCCAAATTAAAGCTTTGTGGAATAATGTCAAACACTCTGCTAAGATGAAACCTTCTGAAACATTCTCTGCCCCTTTTTGCGCTACTCTGTGGCCAGTTCATGATTTATTAGCAGTCATTTTTCTGGCACCTTGAAATTTCAGTGCTGCCCAAGCAAATATTGGGAAAACCTCAATATTTCATGGATGTTTTTACTTGCAGATTCAGGCAACCATAAAACAAAATCAGATGATGGATCTGATCACCAACTTGTTTATTTTTCTCTGCACATGATGGGAAAAAGCTGGTACTGGGCTGGAAGTGGGGACAGCTGGGGCCTGCTCACAGATACTGTCAGCACCAAAAGAGGCTGAATTCATCAAATTTCAGCAGCAAAAGTGGCTGAATTCATCACATTCGGGGCTCAGTTATCCCACAGACCACCCAAGCTGGGGGAGTTGGGGTTTGGGGTTCATCAGGGAGACTCCTCCTGCCTGAAGGGAGCTGCCTGGGGTGGCTGAGACCAACTGTGGCACTTTAGGGTCTTCTCCGCAGTGGGAGAAGAGTTTTCTCTGCTTTTTGGGGGCAGTTTAGAAGCTGCAGTGAAAGCTGAAGGTTTAAAAAGAGCGATTTGACTCTTGTGGATCTGTCTCTGCCTCCAGACTTGCAGCTTGTCACAGAGCAGAGTAAATTGAAAGGCATTTCTGGAGGTGTGGGGCTCCAAGCAGCTCACACCAGCTCAGCCACTCCAGTTCGGAGCAGTCCCAAGAGACTCCACAGCCTCTGGGCCCTTACTCCAGTGCTTCACTGCCTTCATGGGGACTTTTATTTTTCCCTAAAATCTGACTGGATTCCCCTGTTTAGGGCTCCTCTCATCCAGCTGTGCACCTCTGGCTCTGATTCCTTTAATTCCCTTGTTCCCTCTGTCAGCTTCACACATCCCCCCTGAGGCACTGCAGGTTTTCTTACACAGATTGGAGAGGACAGAAGTGAGATCAGAGAAGCTGCAGCATGTCCAGGAAAACCAACCTGGGCATCAGGGCTTGAGGTTCTCTTAACTTGAGATAAAAATTTCCCAGTTTGGGGCTGCCCAGGGTGAGATCAACGCTGGGATGAGCTCTGCTGACTCCCACGAGGGTGATTAAGGGAAGGGTGCCTGCTTGGGGCAGGATTTTGGGTTGGATTGGCTTGGGAGGTTCTTTCTGACCTCAGGAGAGTATATTGGGTGCCACAGGTATTTTATTGTCCTCAAAAAGTGTTGAGGCTGACAGCTGGTCTGGTGGCTTAATAAACCTTAATTTGAACATGGTTGACTTCTATTTGTGAGAAAAGCCCAGGAGAAGAAAAACAATTTGTTTTTACCCCAGTAAATATAGCATCAACAGAAGCAAGAAAGTTAAACATTAGGAGAAAAACAGCAACTTATCAGTCAGGGCTGTAAATAAAACACTTCTCGGTGTTGAGGAACTCTGTTGGTCAAGCTGTGGTGGGGCCCTCAGTCTGAGTCAGGACACGGGAAAAGCCCAGTGATGGTTTCAAGGCTTGGGAGAAGGGCTGGGAAGCAAACCCAGCCCCGGTGTGGAGCTGCCATGAGTGCCCCCATTCCCCCCAGCCTCACTTCTCCTTCTTCCCCCGACCTTTCCGGCACGTTTCCTGATCAGATGCGTGACCTTTTCACATCCAATTAGCAGAAAGCTTCAACTGTTGCCTGAATCCCATTTTCACCCTCCTCCTCCTCCCCTCCAAACCTCTTTCTCCCCGCTCAGCATCCTGGAAACTGCGAGCTGGCTCCGTGTCGTGCTGTACTCTCAGCTGGGGGAGTTTTTCTTTGCTCTCAGCAGGCTGATCCCCAATTCCTGTCCTTCCAAAGGGCTCTGCCTCTCCAGCCTCGCTCAGGGCATCCCTCTCTGCAGGGAGGGCTCCGTGCCAGGGAGCTGCTCTGCCCTTTCCCAGCAAAGGTCACAGGAATATTTGGCAGGCGCCATGCTCAAAACCTTCCCGCTCGGGGTCCCCCCCAGCGATGGCCCTGGGCTTTCGCAGATCTGGTGGCTCTGCAGGACCCTTGGTATTTGCAAACACGAAAAAATCTGTGTAACATCTCAGCTGCTGGCAGGGAGGAACATCTGCTTCCCTCCCGAACTCATCCCTGCTGCAGGAACTGTTGGATGTGAGCGTCAGGAATGAGGTCAGAGCGGTGCAGCTCCGATGGGTTGAACTCTCTGCCTCATATATCCTCTCTGTTCACCCCAAAAAACAATCTGCAGGTTTTATTTTACCTCAAGGAATACTGAAGTTTTATTTTCGGTCTTCCCACCTGCATTTTTGACAGGCTGCTAAAATTGGAGTTGAAAACTCGTAATTTGAGTTTTCCCTCCGAGGGAAGGGAAATGGAGCTGATTTCTGGTCTAGTCCTTATGCCTTTTCCAAGCATCTTAGTTGGTGACTTAACTCATGCTTCGAACTTTTAAAGATCAGGATTTTCATACATCTACACTAAAACTGAAAAAGAAAGAGCACAGGTTTATAAGTAAATAAGTTTAAAAAATCCCCAAACCAACCAATAAACATGACTGAAAAAAAAAAACCAAACAACATTATTTCCCAGATGTTTTTAAATCTCCCAAAAATTTGACAGGAGCAAACCAAAAATTAGTATTTCTTCATCTTCTTAGGCTGTTTCTTAGGCTGCAGCAGTGTTGCTGCACTTTTCATTGTGTATCATGGTGTCCTTTTTAGGTTTGTGGGCTGTTGTTGAGCAGAATGGCTCCAGGAGTTGGAATTGGCCCTTAGCTCCTGAGCTGGAGCCCTGTGGGGAGCAGAATCCCCTTCAGGCTTTTGTCTCTGGCTCTTGTCACTGCAGGAGCACACCTTAGGTCACTGAAAACAAAAACATATATATATATATGAAAATATATGCAGGAATCTATCGTACTTTGTGTTAAAAAGCATTTCTTGGTCTCCTGCTTCTGAGTTTTCCTGAATTTCAGGATCAGTTGCAGCAGCTGTGCAGTGCTGTCAGTTAAATGAGCTGCTGGGCTCCCCTTTGGAAAGGGAGAACTCTTCCCAAATACTTTAAAAGTCAATTTTGGAAAGGGAGAACCCTTCCCAAAGACTTTTAAAGTCAATTTTGGAAAGGGAGAACCCTTTCCAAATACTTTTAAAGTCAATCTGAGTTCTCAGGAGTACAGTGTTCAGTCCAAACCTTGGCTCATAAATGTTATTGGGAAGAAATTTGGGATTATTTGGAGCGCAGAGCCTCTCCAAATGCGAGGTGAGACCATGCTGAGTGCAGGGTGAGCTCACACGGAGCGTGCAGAGCTGCAGTGAATTCCCTGAGGGACTCCAGCTCCCTAAAATGCAGCTGGGTGTCTGTTCCAGCCTCCCCAGTGGGGTTTGCATTCCCCAGTAATCCCCACTGGCAGTGCTGATTCACAAACTGGATTTAGAGCTCCACCTCCACTCTGAGAGCTCAGTGCAACCTCCAGATGCTGCAGCTCCTGCTAACAGTGGAAAAAGTGAGAGGAAAGACATTCATCTCCTCCCAGGCTGCTTGCAGCTGGCACAGGGCTGTGCCAAACTCCAGGGAAAGTGCAGGGAGGGATTTGAACCCCAGCGATAAGAATTAAAAATTCGATCCTTTATTTTAATTTCTGGCTCACACTAAAGCCAAGGAAAGATGAGGATTAAAGACTGTGGTGGCTTTAATTTTCTTGCCTCTGGATGAACACGAAACAATTGATCCTACCCACAGTGGAATTGATAAGGAGCTGCAAACATCTGGATTGGCAGAGTGTGACCATCGCTGCTCTGGAGGGGAGCTGCTGCTGCTCCTGGCTGTGGCAATGACGAGGCCCCGTGCTAGGGCCTGAGCCACAGAAAAGACTCCATATTCATAAATTTTCAGAAGGCTTTAGATTTATTACTTTCATTTTACGCAATGTAAGAGCGAGCAAAAGCAAAATGCAAAAGCAAAGAGCGAAAACCTTTTTTCTCTCTCGATCCATTCTGTGAGAGAGCATTCGTGTGTTTGTCTCAGTGAACAGAACAGTGTGTGAAAACAAAAACAAAGGTCAAGTATTTCATTGGCTAAGGAAATACAATTTTCAAAACACCTTTTCATGTTTACATTTTTGCTGCCTGGGAATCTTATCCCAGAGCTCTGACTGACTTTGGTGCTGTAAGAATCTCTTTCAGGCAGAAAATACCTGAAAAATCTATTAATGGTTTTTTTCCACACCTGGTGCTGTGCTCAGCCCCTGCAGGTTGTACCTTGGCTCCAAGTGCTGCAGAGTTCAATGTCTCCCTTACAAGACTTCTGGGGGTGCTGGTGATGCCTTAAATGGTTCCCAGAAACAGAGAGCAGACAGGAATAAAGGAATAAAGGAGGGATTGATTGGAAAGGCCTTCAGAGGTCACACTCTGGGCTCCAGAGGCTCCTGCCTCAGTGCATCCCAACATGGACAATGACAGCTCCCGAGTTGTTCCCACTTTGATCTCAGCATCAATTGCCCAAGCAGAAGCCAGGCAAGGATGGAATTTGCCCAAGCTTGCCCCCCTGTCCCCAAGATGAAGGTTTGCAGTTGTTGGGCCCAGGAGGGTCTGGGTGTCCTTGGAGAGCGAGCTGGAGAGGCTTTGTTATGTCAGTGTGAGCATGAGAGAACAGCACTGAACGAGCTCCAGGGACCTGCAGAGTTACACTGGGCACTGCAGGGTTGGGGAAATACAAAAGTTAAACCTAAGGCATCACTGGGGAGGAGCTGCTGCTGTTCACTTCGTGCCTCAGGGCAGCTGTGGCCGAGGGTTTGAGGCTGAGCAGAGATGAAAAGTGACAGAGTGTTAATACATTAGGCATTCATTTTGTAACGTATTAGTGGTGCTTGTAGTGGGTAAGTGAGATGTCATAGCCTGTTATGTGCAATTATGAGCCCACAGCAGAACATCCTGTGGAGGTAACAGGGATGTGCTGAGCAGGGAGTGAGGGCTGTGCCTTAAAACTGCATCCAACCCCGCCGGGAATGGGATCTGAGGGAAAGCCACAGGGAGGGACAAAGTTCTCCTGTGAATACCTTGAGTTTCCTGGTCCCTTTTGTGGCAGGTTTAGAACAAGCTGCATTTCCAGGACACCAAGCAGCAGAAGAGCACAATCAGTTCACTGCCTGCTGATTAAAATCTTACACCTTGATGCAAAGGGATGAATAAAAGGAGAGGGAATCCTCATCACAGCATTTTTATCGGGAATCCTTATCAATCTCTCAAGTCCATTCCTATCTCCCTGGTTTTCAGAGTTAGATGATGCAACCTCCTCCTTGGATTTCAAAATGGGTGAGGAAAGAGCTGATGGACAAATACTGCTTTGAGAACAGTTTTGTTGCTGTCTCTTTGGGTTTGTATTCTGGATTCTGCTCGGTGTCTGCCTTGGGCAGAGAACTTCATTTCTGTGTGCCTTCATTTGTGTGTCCCTGAACTGACAGCAACAAGAGATTCCCTGGGAGACTGAGGCCTAAGAATATTCCTCAGACAAAAGAAATCCTAGAAATTATTACTGAAGCCATCTTCCTCCTCACAGTTTTTTTTTAAACCAGGCGAAAGGAGAGAAATTTCTGACGTTTAGGGATGGAATGTTTGGTTTCCTTGCTTTCAAAGCTTTAAGGCTCACAAAGCAGCCCAGAGACGCCTGGAAAAAAAGGGGAATATCACAGAGCCATTGGTGCTTCTTCCCTCCAGGAATCTGCACTGACAAACTCCCAGCTGCATGGCTGAAGGCTTGGCTGAGCTGGTGCTGGAAACAGGAGACACCTGGATCAATTCCCTGATAAAACTGCCTGGAGCAGAGGCGAAGGGATCTCACACATTCCTGTGCACAGGCACTCCGTGAACCATCACATGGGGAGATGCAGTGTTGGTGCCTCGTTTTCTGTTCTGGAGTCCCCAGGGATGTAAAGCCAGAATCTCCTGCTTGCACTGGATTTTTTAAAGTGCAAGGAGAGAAAGGAAAGCACATCCAGAGCTGCTGGCTGCCTGGGAAGCTCCTTGGCTACAGGAGTGCTTCAACGCTTTTCTTCCGATATTCCCAAGTCTCTTCAGACTTTGGATCCAATGTGGGTCGGTGCTGAAAGTTAACTCTGGCATTTTCAGGGACAGAATTTTGCCTTCTTATTGTAAGCAGGATTTTTAGTTTCATGTGGTCCCTGGGTACTGCTGGATTAGTTTTCCACTTGTCTTTAATCCTCAAAGGAATCCTTAAGTTTCCCCCGAGGAATATCAAACCCCTGCTGCTGGGGGTGTTTGATGAACCACCTCATTCAGACAGCAGGAACAGTGCATTTCCTCACACAGGGCATACACTGATGCTGTGCTGGTGCAGCCATCCCACATCCCTTCCCTGGCTCATCCCACATCCCTTCCCTGGCTCATCCCAGATCCCCGAAGGGAGGACTGGTGGGCACTGTTGGTACTCCTGTTGGCAAAGCATCACCAGCCCAATCCTCCTCAGCTGCTGCAAACCTCTAAAAACCAGAGGCTTTGCTCTGTGCAGAGTTGGTTTTCTGCTCTCCCTGGGCCTTCCTCGCTCCTCTGCAGCCTCAATTCCAAACTCTTCACGTCACCGCTTGGAAACTCGGCCGCGTGCAGGACTCTTTGTTTGCACAGCCTCCCCCGGCCCCAGCACATGTGGTTCCAATTCCAGAGGCTCTGCAGCTCTGTGTGGATGGGGACGGGGCTGAGCTGACCCCTCTCTTTCACCACAGCCCCGTTCCGGGGAGGGGGAGCAGCCTCTTATCTGGAGTTTCTCGTATTTGGGATGCTTTGGCTCCACAACCAAATTCCTGCGACCCACGGCGGGCGGAGGGGAGGCTGCAGGCGGCGTGCTGGGGCCGGGCCGTGGTCACTGGGAGCACTGGAGCTCTCGGGAGAAGGCGACCCTTGGCCTGTGTGTCTGTGCCAGCCAAGGAATACACAAAGCAGATGTCCCAGAGCACAGCCTGCGCTCCCTTAATTATCCTCAGGAGACCGCGGCCGCCTCCAGCCTCTCCCGCCTAGTGCGAGGAATGCGGCGGAGCTGTCTGCAACAAGACACTGCCTGATGTTTATCTTGGCCTGAGATGCTGTCAGGGTAACTGGTGTGGTCTGAGCACGAGTGGGGGGTGTCGACCTTTTTTGGGTTCTCCTCGTAACTCCGGGATAAACCAGCACGGCTTTCCCTCATCCTGCTTTACCCACGGCAGAAACCAGGGAGGAGAGTCCAAGGGGACATAA
The DNA here is from genome assembly GCA_013396875.1 of Vireo altiloquus. Taxonomy (NCBI): domain Eukaryota; kingdom Metazoa; phylum Chordata; class Aves; order Passeriformes; family Vireonidae; genus Vireo; species Vireo altiloquus. Next base: position 71,274 of record VZRF01004021.1, on the reverse strand, counting down.
AAGCCTCCGAGTGCCCGTGTCTGTCATCACCACAGTGGGGGAGGATGTTTGGTTTCTCAAGAGTTTAATTTTAAGGCCCACTGAGCCTTAAATATTGAGTGTGGAGCTCGTCTGTGGCGTCTCCAGCACTGCGCTGCTTCAACCCCCGAGTCACGCAAGCAGCCCTGCAAGTTTGACTCAAGATGTAATTCCTTGGCCATAAAAGTCGTTGTCAGCCTCCTGCTCCAGCAGCTAAAATCCTGAATCTGCTGATTGCAAAACACTCAGGTTTTTCTCATTAGCGCTGGATGAGGGGCGGGCTCCTGCTTTTTCATAAGGAAACTTAGTAAATCATTTCCTACAAGAGTCCAGCAAGATGAGACTCCAACAGATGTGAAATGTCTTAAATTCCTGGCACGAGGGAATGCTTCAGAGCTGCAACAAGGCAGCCTGTCCTGGGCTTTTTGTTTTCAACTCCCAAACATATTATTTCCGCATATGCTTAATGTAGACATATTATCTTTTCAGATACTTTGATTTTAGCACAAAACAATGAGGCAAATACAGGATTATTCAGCTGAAGGAACACTCTGGTGTAGTTCTGTGGCTGTTTATTCTCTCTGGGCTGATTTAAGTGGGAAGTTACTGCATATTTGGATTATTTTTCCTAAAATGAAGTATTTCATCAGTTCAGGTCCGGCTGAGAGCAGCTATAGCATGAGATTTCTGGAGGCACTGAGGTGGTTTTTTCCCTGGATTTTGGGAAGAGTGTGTGATCACAGGGACAAACCTTCCTTCTGGGAAGGATCCCATTTCCAGTCAGAGAGGGAGGATGACTTTTAGGAGCATCCCACAGAACGATGCACTGGAGAACTCATCCGCAGGGGACAGTTCCCGTTCCGGGGAGGACGTGATGTGCCCTGACACCAGCGCTCGTTCTGCTCCTGTCACACCTGCACCAGGCACACATTTTGATCCTAACCAACCAAAGCAGGCAGAGCACCTATCACAGGTGAGCTGGGAATTGTTCGGACAGGGTACAAACTGTAGCACTGGAATTCCTGCTCTCGCCGGTGCGTGGAAGAAAGTTTCCCTCGGCAGCAGATTCCGATTGTTTCCTGAGTCACTTCCGACGTCTGGAGCTGCAGGAAAATTAAAGGTTGCATTTCTGCTCCTCCCCGGGCCTTGGAATAGTCTGTTGCAAATGTCGTCTTTGATAAAGAGCCAAAATAAATAATGAAAAGCGTTGCTGAAGGACAAACTGCAAAGATGTTCCTGGAGAAGCTGAAATTTTTTGAATTATGGATATTCACATCTTAAGCGAGCTTGGTGTAGGTACGGTTTGGGCCATACAAAGGATTATTATGCATTTCTTTTATCTTGATTCTCTGAATCTTTTCTAGGCTGTTCCTCCTAATTCCAGCAGTTAAGTGATACAGCACAACCCATTACTTTTTAAATAGTAGAGTCTATTTTTAGCATTGCTCCCTAATTCAAACCTTCTGAACCTACTGAAAGATTTAAGTCTGGAAGCTCTTTAGCTTTTAGGATGTGAATTTGCCTACAAATAAAAACGTCAGCAAAGCATTTATTTCCCCTTTGATTCCGCTTGTCTGGCAATGTATATTTGATGTTGGGATGTGTGTGTGTGTTTGTGTACATAGAATTGTAATGGGCATGGAAATGCTCTGAGCTTCAGCACAGCATGGACATGAAAATGTGGGATCCTGGTAAGGAAAACACTGCTTTGGATGGGCACAGTTTGTGATAAGGCCAAATGGAGTCTCGGTTTACTCAGCTTTTGCTGCCCCTTCCCTCTACACCCATTTCCAAAGGGCTGAATCTGCTGAAATTCAAACCCTTTTAAGACAGATGCTCACAACAAGAAGTCCTTAAAATGTTGAAACGAGTTCTGAGGAATTCCTCAAGACTGACATCTTTGCACGAGGGATCCAGGCTGTTGTCCATTTTTTTTTTTTTTTTTTAAATTTAAACTCTGCCATGTGTGCAAGGCAGAAAGGGCTGAGAGGGTGAAAAACTCCTTTGAGTCTTTCCCCTGGTCACCCTGTGCTCGTGTGGGCACTGTCTGGATGGCTCTGGGCTCGATTAAAATCTTTGTGGCTGCGTTTTCCTTGGAGATTTAAGCACGGGGAGGGATGAGAGGATGGTTGGCCCTGGTGTGCAGGGTGTGGGGTGAGTTATTGTCCTCGGAACAATGAGAGCAGTCACACAGGGCCACTGCTCCTCCCCTCTGCTGTGCCACCAAGCCTGGCAGTGCACCCAAAGCCTTCAGGCCAATGCTTCCAAAAGCATTTTAAAAAGAAGAGTTGGGCTAAGCAGGAAAACCAATCCCACCTCCTCCTGGAGTCATGGGATGGGGGCTGAGTAAAGCCAAAAGCAGCTCCCGAATCCTCCTCAGCACAAAGAGCTGCCCACAGGATGTGGAAAGGGGAAGAGAGGTTTTTTTGGGTAAGAACTGCGGAGCCTGCAGAAATGTGGCATTACTTTTGCATGTGATTTCTGGGAAAACCATCCCTTTTTTCATCCATTGTGTGCAGGATCCAGCCCTTGAGGCCACCCAGGGCCGTGGAGCTTTGTGAGGGGAAGGTTTGGAACAGCAGAGGAATAAATCCCTTTGCAACCCAGCCCTGTGTCCTGGAAGGGGCTGCTGGAAGGGGCTGCTGGAAGGGGCTGCCCACGAGCAGACATTCCTCTGGGAGCCTCTTAGATGGAACTGGGCAGGGAGGGAAGTGCTTCAAAGCCTCTCATTCATTTGGCCTGTCCCTGCAAGGTCTCACCTACACAAACACCCACAGCTCATTCTTCTTCGGACAACAAAACCTGGAAGGGACCTGCATCTGTCTCCAGCTCCTCCTTCTCCCATGTGCCATAAATTCCAGCACATATCCAAACACCAATCACCATTTCATCCCTGAGACCCTACCCAAACCATGGAAAATGTGGGATCTGCTCGTGCTGAGCTTTCTTGGGATTTTTTTTTTCTTGGGTAATTTCTCTACCTGGCCCTCATTTTGTCTTCCTTTTAGCCATACACAAATGGGCGACTGGAAGGAAATAAAGTGAGAGTCCTGTAAAACTTAAACTCCTTTGGTAATTTTCAGGCATTGTTAAAGCACTAATAAGGATTAAAGAGAAAAATCAGGGCTTTTTTAATAACCTTTTTTTTTTTCTAATAATGTTATGGAAAAGTTTGCACAGTGTGTGAGAATCTGGTTATTGGTTCAGTGGAGAATCAGCTCCCAATTATTGCTGATTCTTTGAAAAAATAAAGGAGAGCTCTAGGAATCTGTCACTATTCCACTGGATGTCTCCCTGAATTTTCTCCCCATTTAGATGATGAGTTTATAGGCACAGGACTCTTCCTTAAATCCACAGATATTTCCTGGGACCAGCAAGAATTCGACTGAGGTGTGAGCCCTGCTAAACCCAGCGTGTCTAAGCCAGAAATAAATGAAAACTCAGTCATAAACTCGCAACAAAAATTATATTTTTATATTAAAAACCTCGCCCAGGATTAAGTTTTAAAACGCAGAACACCTGCGAGGTTGTGCACAAACCCTCAGAGCTCCACGGGGCTTGGAAAATGTTGCAAACGTCGTGTGAATGTTTCTGTTGTGGTGCCTAAATTAAGGTTATTGATCAGCGATGTAGCGAGCGCCGGCGCTAATGAGGGCAGCCCGCAGCAGCGTGGGCTCCAGGGAAAAGCTGGATGCGTCCCGGGCAGGAATTCTAATTGTATTTGGCAGATGGAGCTTTGAGACCAGCGAATCCAGTGATAAACTGGATTACATTTCCCTTTAAAGAAAGCAGCTAATGTGGCTGAAAAGGAGCTTTCACTGCCAGCAGTTCAGGCGAGAGCTGAAGCTTTGGCAAGGCTCCACCTGCCTTAAAATTCTGGACATTGTAGGTGATAACTCTCGATGAAGTGTTTGGGAAGGATAAATTAAATATCAGAATCTCAGGAGCTGAGGGATGCTCATGGAAACTCAGGGGCAGGTCTGAGAACAGGAGCAGGAACAGAAGGAATTTTCTAAAAGTTGGTCCTGAATAAATCGAAAAAGATGAAGCATCATGTTGGATGTAAATTTTCTGTCTGTTTTTCACTTGAAGGTTCAAGATCTACTGTTTAAATAGCATAAAAGTATATAATTAGTATGAAATAATATAAAAGCATAGGAATGAACCCAGCCTGTGTAAGTGGAACCTCTTGTGCTCCTGCTGTCACCCCAGGATTGTGTGTTCAGCCACACGTGGGACTTCCCAGTGCTGGAAACTTCATCAGCTTTCATCAATTTCACAATATTTGGCCCAGGAAGCAAAATATTTCCTCCCACTTCATTTCACAGGAAAAAAAAAAAACCAACCAAAAAAGAAATGGTTTTAGGGTTTTGTCTCGACCAGCGAAAGCGCAGAACAACTCAAGTGCCCTGTGAAGGTTCCTACCCCAGAGCAAATGGCATCGGTGCCCCAAGGAAATTTGGTTGGAAAATTCTTGATTTTGACCTGGGGGATCCCTGACCCCAACTCCTGTAACTTTTCCCTTCCTCTAATCTTGTGGGTCAGTTTTAATCGAGTTTGGGCTCTCCGTGGTGAATCCACACTTAAAAGTCGGAGATGGGCAAAGCCAAGAATTAATCCCAGATTTTTGTTCAGTTTTTTGCACGGATGCAGAATAAAAACTCGAGCAGACAGTGCCTAGCTGGCTGAACTTCCCATTTTCCTGAGGTATATCATCTCCTGGGCCAGGTTTTAGGGCGTTAACACACATTTTGGGGATTTTGTCTCACATTCCAAGGGCTCTGCTTCCCTCTAGCGGCTCCGCTTGGCAGTTTCCTTTTTATTTCTTTTTTAAATCCTGACAAACCATCTTTGACAACTCATACTTTTTTTTTTTTTGGAACGTTGCTATTCAAAAATACTTCCCAACCCTATTTATTCCACACTTTCCTTAAGTTTAACTCTCTTCTTCCCAGGCTGGTTTCTCATTTCTGAAATATATTAATATCATCCAGGGTCAGGGAAGGGACACTGGTGTTAGGCAAGAGACTCCAAGCCTTTGCCAGACGGATGTAGGAATAAATCAAAGGTTTTCTGAGTGGAAATACTGCTTTTGAAATCAGGTAATAAGAGGTGAGGGCAGAGCTGTGGAGGTTATCTGAAATTCGGAGTGTGCAGAGGCCGTGGGTGCCACCTGAGCATTGACAGCTCCAGTGTGAAGCTATCAGCGAGTTCTGCAACCTCGGCGTGAAAATGCCTGAATTTCCAGAGATGTCTCCTTAAATCAGCTGCAATCTGTGCGGGGATCCGAGCTGGGGGGGTTTGGGGGATGCTGTGGAGAAAATGAGGAAGAATCCGGCAAAAATTTGATTAGCAAACCCCACCAGATGTGCAGCCTGGCCTCTGACTTCCAGCTGTGTCTGTGTTCCAGCTTCCTGTTCTCTCTGGCTCTGCGAGGCTCAGACTGAATTCAAGAGAGTGGCTGAGGAAAACGTGACCCTGCCCTGCCACCACCGCCTGGGGCTGCTGGAGCAGGGCAGCCTGGACATCGAGTGGCTGCTGCACATCTCCGAGACGGTGCAGAAAGCGGTGGGTTTGCTGAGAAAATCACTTTATTTCTGCCTTCACACCACCAGCCCTCGATTTAACAGCACTCCTGTGATGATCCTTGCAGGTTATTCTGATGACGAGAGCAGTGTTTAGGAAACAGAGCTGATTTAGGGAGATTTACAGGGTGTGGAAGTTATTTGATATCCGCATGTGCTGCGTTACAATGGAATTGTTTTTTAAATGTAGTCAGTCTCCATTAGATAAAGCTCAGAAGTGCCCTTCAGGCTTTCAAAATAACCTTGGATTTTGCAGGCCTAGTTTTCAAATCCTTGCTTTCAGTACAAAACACAGTAGTGCAGTCTTTATAAAAATTAGGTCTGCAGTGACTTAAATTAGCACAGCCAAACCCACAGACTGCTTTGACGTGTTGTGGCACAAACTGATGCCTATTTTGACACTTGTGTAAATATAAATCTCCAGCATAAATTCACTTTTTTTGCATCATTCTCAGGGTAGAAACCCAGGTTTGCTTCCCCACCCTTGGAAAGTCACTTAACTGTGGTGTGCAGCTCCTGGAAAGGCTGGGATTTGCTGTTCCACACTAAAATAAAATGAGAACTCAGTGTCTGCTCTGCTCCTCAGGTGATCACCTACTCCGGGGGCCGTGTTTATGATGACCTGAACGAGGAGCAGAAGGGTCGTGTCTCCTTCACCTCCAACTTCCTCGCTGGAGATGCCTCCTTACAGATCATCTCCCTGCAGTCCAGCGATGCAGGGAAGTACATCTGCAAGGTCAAAAACGCTGGGCAGTATGAGTGGGCTCGCATCACCCTCAAGGTTGTAGGTAAGGACAGTTTGTTGCTGTCCCAAAGGGGAAAAAAAAAAATAAGAAATCCAGGCTCACTTCCTGGGGAGAGATCTGTTTCAGCAGGGTATAAATACACAAAGACACCTCAAGATCGAGTTTCAGTGCTCAACTTTATACCTGCCTTTGCAATTTTTGGCAAAGGACAGGCCACAGGAAGAGCCCAAAGAAGGGTTTGAGGCAGGTGTGATTATCTGCGTGACCATTCTTTCCAAATGATCTCCATGATCTCATCAGCCAAATCAGGCTGATATTCTATCTCGGCTGGCCATCGCCCTGCCCACACCTCCTGCTGGGGACTGGCAGTTCCTGTCCCAGCCTCCTGAGCTGATCCAAGTCAGCGGAGGTGACAAACAAGCAGCTGGGGCTGGCGTTTCCCTCCCCTGATTTCAGTGTATTGCTCAGCTTTTCCCACTCCGCGATCCCGTGGAACAATCCTGCGGCTCTCCGGGGGCTGTGGGGAGAAGGAAGAACTGGAGAAGTAAAGGGAGGGAAAGATGTTCTCTGAACTGTGCCTGGAAGAGGAATGTGGTGCTGGAGCTCCACTGCTGCAAGCGCCCGCGAGGCAAAGTGCCACAGAGTGGTGGAATGGCAGTGCTACAGCTGAGCCAGGCAGCTCCACTGTGGGGCTAAACCCCTAAAACCTTCTGTTTTGTGCCCAAGAGAAGCTGCAGTTGAAAGAAAAGAAGGAAGAAATAAAGGGGGAATGAAGGGGAAAAGAAGGAAGAAAGAAAGGAGAAAGAAGGGGGAAAAGGAAAGGTTTTCAATCCCCTAGAAAGCATCACTGGTGTGATTCCTTAACGCATTCCGGGGCAGGCAGCTCTTGGAAGCTGTTTAAAGGCCAAAGGAAGGGTTTCCACTGAGTAAACCCTGCAGTGTCTGCACGACCTGTTCTCCTGTTCTCCTTCTAGAGAAACCCTCCAAGCCCAAGTGCTGGCTGGAGGGGGAGATGCTGGAGGGGAAGGAGCTGTCCCTGCAGTGCCGCTCCGCCTCGGGCACTGCCCCCATCTCCTACCGCTGGCAGCGCCTCAGCGAGGAGGACGAGCGAGCCGAGCACCTCCCGCCCAGCTCCAGAGTCAGTAAGTGCAGCTCTCCTCCGCTCGGAGCCCCGCGGCAGCGGCTGCAGGTGGCAGAGATGCTCCAACACTCCTCCCACCGCTGCGGCTGCACCCAGGGGGATGCTCCACCTTCCCCCTCCATTCCTTCTGTCAGGAAAGTTAATCCACAAACACCAGAGGTTTATGTCCAAAAAGGAGACTCCTGTTACTTTATTCGAATAAAGGGAGAGGCCATGGGGCATTCCCCTGGGGTCTCTCAAATTTTTGGAGGACGCAGCCTCCTTTTTATCCCAATTTCCCAGCCGCATTCCCCTCTCTCTTTCCCCGTTTCCCTCTCTTTCCCCATTGCCTGAGGTACTTGAGAGGTACAGACTTCCCGGAACACCTAATACCTAAGATTCCCTTCTAATGTATAATCCCTCCCTTTAATTTTTAATTCTTATGGAATTTATGTTTTTTCCCATTGTTTCTTCCATCTCTCAATATCCAATTTCATTTACCAGCAGACTTACAGTTTGCTTGTAAAGACAAATATCTTTATTTTCCGTTCATCAACCAGTGGAACCCTTCCCATTGTTTCTTTCATCTCTCACTGCTGGTTTTACCCACCAGCAGACCCACAGCCCGTTTAGAAAGACAAATCCATCATTCCTCTCACTTCCCCTTTCTTTCTTCCTTCTGTCCCTCTTTCCCTTGTTCTGGAGTTGATTTGACGCCGCAGATCAATTCTGTGCACTACCCACGGCTGAAGTCTCTTGCTCTGATCTGATTAACCCCTGTGGTGTTTTTTTCCCGTTTTCCAGACATTTCCAACCCCGGGCAGGTGCTGCTGAAGAACCTGACGCAGACGAGCACGGGGCTGTACCAGTGCGTGGCCACCAACGAGGCAGGGCAGGAGAGCTGCGTGGTGCAGGTGACAGTGCAGTGTAAGTCCTGCCCGGAGCTGTGTCCCCTCCCCGCCTGGGACACTCTGCTCCCAGCTTCCCACCTGGAAAATTCCACACTGCACCTTTGCCCTCTCACAATTGCGAAAAACGAGGTTCACTCCTGGTGAAATTTTAAAAGGTTTAATAAGGGGTTTAATAAAAGGGACAATAAGAGACAGAAATAAAGCAAAGAGTTAATAGGGCCTGGCGCTTGGCACGATGCCAGGGGCACACCTTAGCTAACAAACCTCTTCTGTTAAATGCCTGAGTCTCATACATATTCATAGATTTCTATGCATCATTCAAATATTCCTTTTTTGGTATCTTTTGGGTTTCAAGTCACCCCTATCTGGTCACTATTTCCTTCTTGCAGGTCTGTTTAAAATTCAATAATCTGTTGTGGTCCAGTTCTGCTGACCACATCCTTTTTGGTCATTCTGTGTCCCACTTCTGATCGATAGATTCTTCCTTCCAGAGTCTGAGGCCTGTTGTTGTTATCTTCAACCAGATGGTCCAGGAATTTGGGGAACTTCCTTGCTTATCTTTGCTATCCTGAGTTAACTACATAAAAAAGCATTCTACATATCATGATATAATCCTAAGAAATCACACTACTATTTAAAAAACTATATCTATGCAACTACGTTCTCTAACATTACACATATGACATTCATTTTAATCCTTGTGAAAAGCCAATAATACAATATGCACTTACAACACAATCACATAAAAATATAAACCTTGTTCACTGCACTATTCACTCTCACAGCAGCCCTCATCTAAAACGGTAACAGCATCAGAAACTGAGCCCAAATGATGTTTTTATCACTTTAGATGGTTCTGGGTCTGTTAGAAGCTTTGATTTTCAGAACAATTCAGGATATTCGAGCAGGGGAAATGGTGAGTTAGAGGCTCTTCTGACTGGAGCGATTGCAGGAGATGACTCTCGGGTATGAATTCTCTCTCTGGATATTCCATCACTCCAAATTCTGTCCTGACTGCACTTGGGACAGCAAAATATCTAAAAGCAGCTGGAAAGGGCGACTGCGACATGGAATAATTTGCAGGATAAAAAGTAACTTTTGACATAGTTTGGTTTTAATCGGGATTTAGCCATTTGTGTCCTGAACAGCAGAGGTTAAAAATCCCCTGATTAACCCCACCAAGGGTGCGACAGCTCCCGGCAGGGTGTCCTTTGCACATGCATACCAGGAAAAGGGAGGAGTTTATCACCTAAACCCAAACAATAGAGCTGAGCAGATCTCCCGGCTGGAACTGCTCTGATAAGACTCCGGACAAAGAAGTCTCCTCTTGGAGATTCCATAGCTTTGGAATTTTTCTGCCCAGCCAAGCCTGAAATAACTGGAATATGGAATAAGGAAAACCGGTTTGCCTCAGGCATGTGAAGCAAAAGAGTCCAGGCAGCTTTTATGCCAATTGAACTGAACTGGTTTAAAACCTCACTAAACCCTCCGTAGGGACTGAGCCTTAAGGAAACAAGTTTCAGGCAAGCCCAACCTAACCACTTTTATCAGAAGAGGTTGTCATAAACTATCAGCGAAGGGCCCATAATCCATAGGAAATATTCTCTCATTATCTTGGCTGGTTTGGATGAAAAATGTCCTTTCCTCATTTGTCTACCTGAGCCAGGTCACTTTTTCTCCACATTTGAATAATCCATTCTGGAAGTGGGTTGTAATCATTTACGGGGAGTTGAAGGGGGAAAAAGTCCTCACGGGGAAACATTTATGGATCAAACGCTCCTGGGGTGCCTCTGGGGTGCTGCCTGGTCACACGTGGGCTGTCCTGTCCTTGTATTTTCTGTATTTTTGTGCTCTTAGAAGAGGATTTTCCCTCCTTATTTCAACGCTGCCCCACAGCTGAAGGCACAGCACTGCGGTTTCACCTTTCCGGAGGTGATTGCTTCGCTCGCTGTCAGCTCAGCTTTAGCTGAAGATAAACTGGTTCAGCTTCTGTGCGGAGACACACCTAAAAAAATAAACCAGAACGTTCTGCCCCGAGCTATTCCCAGTGCTGGGACTTGCAGCGCGGACTAGAATCTGACCACACCAACAAGGGTTCACCAATAAATTTATTTTTTTTTGAACAACAGATGCACAAAATATGAGCATGATCGCCGGGGCGGTGTGTGGAGTGGTGGTGGGGCTCTCCCTCCTTTTCCTGGTGGTGAGGCTGACGATAAGGAGGAAAGAAAAGAAGAGATACGAGGAAGAGGAGGCACCGAATGAAATCAGGTAACGCCTTGTATTTAATCCGACCTCCCACACTCCCTTCTCTCAGTTTCACACGTCTTTCCACCGCGGTTTTAAGTAACTATAAGTAGCTTTAAGTGTCTTCAAAGGTTGTTCTAAAAAGCTTTTAAAGTCTTTTACCGACAAATTTCTGGATTGTGAGAAGCTTTGTGAAGAATTTCCAGAAAATTAGATTAAAATCCCCCCTCCTCCACCTGGGCAAAACAGGACAGACCTCAACCAAGTTTTCTCTCACATTTGCAATTTCGGCATTCTGAAGCATTTGCATACTTTCATGCTGTTAAATTAAAGCTGCTTGTCCGTTGTGGTTCTGAAAGGGTTTGGAGGTGGTTTCCTTTCATTCTTTCTTTTCTATTTATTCTTTTCTTTCTTTTCTTTTTCTTTCCCCCTCTTCCTACCTTCTTTCCTCTCCTCTTTCCCCTTTTTTTCTCCCTTCTTTGTCCCCTCTTCCCATCTTCTTTCCCCTTTTTCTATATTCTTTTCCCCTTCTTCCTTCTTTTTTCCCCTTTCCTTCTCCCTTCTTTTCCCCCTTTCTTTCTCCCCTCTTCCCATCTTCTTTCCCCTTTTTCTATATTCTTTTCCCCTTCCTTTTCCCCTTCTTCCTTCCTTCTTTCCCCTTTCTTTCTCCCTTCTTTTCCCCCTTCTTTCGTCTTTCTTTCCTTTCAGCTGCAGCTCCTGCAGGGCTCACAATAAAGCCGGACAGGTTCTCTGAGCCTTCCTTGAGCCTTTTGAACAACTGTTTCCCCGGGTTTAGCTCGGGGTGAGCAATGCCTGTGCAGCCGAGCGCGGAGGGGAGCAGGAGCCCCGGGAATGCGAACTGCTGCTCCCGGAGCTCATCTGCTCCCTGCCTCGGGCCTGCCCTGAACTGCCCTAAGCAGAGCTTGGGATCCAGCCAAGCCGGCCTAAACTCCTCAGGAAGGGAAGCGCTGGAAAGATCTATTTCCAGGAATGAGTTTGAGCCGCTGCCGCCCTCGAAGAAACAAACCCTTGATCCATCTTTGTGTCTATTTGTGCGGCTGCCTGGCCTCGTGTGACATCTCTGCACCCTCGGGCACCTCCGTAATCCCTTCAGCTGCTCATTGCTCCCAGGGTGCTGCACAAAGGCACTCTGCTGATTTCTTCCCCTTTTTCTCGTTTCCTTCGCTTCCTCATTTTGCCTTTTCAGTTTGAGCCTCACCCTGTTGTATCACCCTTTCACGCCTGCCTGTTACTCCCTCCCCCCCCTTTCTCTCTCTGTCAGGACCCAGCTCTTGCGCTTCTTTCACTCCCCACGGGGTGGTTCTGAGTGGAAGAACCGGTTTCGGGCAGTCTTGCCCATGCCATGTGTCGTTGTGGCTGAGGATTAGAGAGCAGACAGCTCTATCTGCGCTCTGCTCTGACACTTGGCGTTCATTGCACAGAGCTGCTTGTGAGCAGCGTGGTTGTTTATTCCAAACCCATTTACCAACAGCTCCGCGGGGCAACAGGGAGTGGAATCCACAAAGTTACACAGCAGAGAGTTTGGGCAACTCGCGGGATATTCCCTAGTCGTTTGCAGAGGGGTTAAATCAGCGTTCCCGTTCTGTGTGCGGTGTTGGAGTCGAATCCACAAAGTTACACAGCAGAGAGTTTGGGCAACTTGTGGGATATTCCCTGGTGGTTTGCAGAGGGGTTAAATCAGCGTTCCCGTTCTGTGTGCGGTGTTGGAGTCGAATCCACAAAGTTACACATCAGAGAGTTTGGACAACTCGCGGGATATTCCCTGGTGGTTTGCAGAGGGTTAAATCAGCGTTCCCATTCTCTCTGTGTGCGGTGTTGGAGTCGAATCCACAAAGTTACACAGCAGAGAGTTTGGGCAACTTGCGGGATATTCCCTAGTGGTTTGCAGAGGGGTTAAATCAGCGTTCCCGTTCTCCCTGTGTGCGGTGTTTGAGCCCCTGTGTGTTCTCTCTGTGTGTTCGCTTGCAGGGAGGATGCAGAGGCGCCCAAGGCACATCTCGTCAAGCCCAGCTCCTCCTCCTCGGGCTCCAGGAGCTCCCGCTCGGGTTCCTCCTCCACCAGGTCCACAGCCAACAGTGCCTCCCGCAGCCAGCGGACTTTGTCCACCGAAGCCACTCCGCACCTCACCCCTCCCCAGTACAGCCAGCGGCAGCTGGACAGGAAAGAGACGGAGCCAAAGAAAGTCGACTACAACAACCTGGTGAAGATGGGAGCGGCGCCGGTGATGGTGCCTGCCCAGAGCAGGGCGTTCCAGACCGTGTGAGCGCCCAGCGAGTGTCCCCCGGCCAGAACGAGCACCTCAAACACACCAGCAGCCACATAGCCATCGTTAGGGTAGCTAGTTCTCTTCCTGGTCAGCTTAATCACTTGGGATTATTCACACCACGAGAAGCCCTCCCACTCAATTCTTTCTGAACATCTTCCAGCACTGAGGTTCTGATATTAAATAATTTTTTTTTTATTGAAGAAAGATACTTTGGAGGGAAAAGGGAGCTTCTTTTTAAATTATCTTTTTTTATTATTTTTTCCTTTTTTTGAAAACGGAACACTGAGCATCTAAAAACTACGACAGCAAAGCGCTGTACGAGTGAAAAGAAGCCAAACCTCAGGATATTTTAAAAGGGATCAACAGAGACTTAAAGATGGATAATATTCCAGAGAGGTTTTGTGAGGAGGGAGAAGTCTCTTGGACTTGGTTTTGGAGAAATTTCTCGAAGATGCATTGTCTTAAGTGAAGATTTTTGAGGCTGAGGGTGTCCAGCCTCAAAGGGAACTGACAGGTGCTTCACATTTTCTGCGTTCAGTGGAATACTGGAGGCTGTGACTAAAGCAGAAATGAAAGGAACACTGACAAAGGACAAGAGATGCAGTATTAAGGTGTCTGAAATAACTCTGTACTAAAGAGAAAGGACCTTTTATGCCACAAAAACAGAGGTGCTTTAATTGCCAAAATAAACTTAACGATGCACCCAGAGGCAGGGCCAGGAGCCTGACTCTGCTTTCACAGGCAGCACTGCAGAGCCACGGGAGCCCCTCCGGAGGGGTGTCCGTGGCTAATGAGCCTTAGGGAGAGGAGAGCTGGGCACTGAATCCAGCAGGGAGGCAGAGCCCCGAACGGGGAGGGCCACCACTGTACCAAAAAGCCTGGAGGGAGCGTTTGGAAGAGCTCTCGGTTATTGCCAGGTGGAGAACTGGCCAGGTTTCGGGGCAGCTGTGCTGGAGAAGCCTTATGGAAAGCTCTTGCTGAGATGGAAGGAACAGCACTGCTGAGCTGAACCCCCGGGCAAGGCGTGAAGGATTCCCTGACAGAGGAAAGCACACCTGGGACAGGTAAACAAGCACAAAACGCTGCTTCCATTAGGAAATCTTTGTGTGAGTTGTCCCACTCCTACACCAAATGCTGGGCCACGTGCTAGAGCTGAGGCTGAAACCTTTAGCAAGACTCTTAAAAAAATTCAAATATTGTAAAAAAATATTTTTTGTGCTCAACCACGATAAGTGATTCCAAGGAATAGGAAGTTAGGAAAGGATGAGGGGTAGGGACAGACGCAGAGTTCTGTCATTGATATTTTCCTCTGAAGGACTTGGCTCTGACCACTGCTACACACAAGACACTGAGCTTGTAGGTTCTAGATTCCTGTATTCCTAGACTGGTGATTTTCTATTTAAAAAATTAGGGTGTTTTGGGTTTTTTTTTTCCCATTTGAGGGAGGGAAAGTTTTCTCCAACTTGTGGAAAGAGCCTACAGATGATGAAAAGACGAACAGAGCCTACAGAAGAACCACAGATCTCTAATTTATTCACTCCAGGACTGTCATTAATCTCTTTTTCTGACTGAGACCCAGAATTCTTATTTCTTCACTTGAGATCTTTAACAACCTCATCAAAGCCAAGCCCTGCTCGGGCTGCTTCCATACGGGAAACAGTTTTCAAACTTGCCCTACACTATGTGAGAACTTCTCTTCCTAGGAGCAGCCTCCCATTTCCATCAGATTCCCAAATTCCATTGCTTTCTCTACCCCGGATTTAACCCTTGGCACCACAAATTACTGATGCCATGCAGGGAAAACAACTCCAGGTCAGTTTTAAATCAGGGAGACCTGGTATGAGGTGTTTGAGAAGCTGCTCCTCCCACGACAGCTCCTGGTGGTGGATACTCTGATTTCACCCTGGATGCTCCAGGAGCACACCCCTGGATCAGCTGTGTTTGAAGCTCTGTGATCCCTCTGTGGTTGCTCTTTGCCCGAGTCCTGAAGGCTCAGGCTCTCCAAAGCATTCCCAAGCCACTCCAGAGCCAGGAAAATCCCAAGAGCAGGAATAGGATGGGTAAAGCAGCTCATGGGTTCTTCTGTGGGTGCTCATTGTGCTCAGCATTCGCATTCCCAAGCCACTCCAGAGCCAGGAAAATCCCAAGAGCAGGAATAGGATGGGTAAAGCAGCTCATGGGTTCTTCTGTGGGTGCTCATTGTGCTCAACATTGGCAGAGCTGCACCTGGGGATGCTCACTCCTGCACAGAGACCTGGGAGTGCTTCTCCCGTGGGGATGCTCACTCCTGCACAGACCTGGGAGTGCTTCTCCCGTGGGGATTCTCACTCCTGCACAGACCTGGGAGTGCTTCTCCCGTGCCTCAGCACCCGGTAGCTCCTCGCCACAAACCCAGGGTGACAATTCCAGCAGCCGAGGTGGCCACGGCCCGAGAGCTGCGGGCTCCGGGGTAGTTTTGAGTCACAGCCCAGACTGCTAATTAGCAGAAAGGAGGCTCTGCAGCCTGCAGGGAGGAGAATTGGCCCTGGCAGGCTTTCCTGGAGCCTTTGGGACACGGGAGCGCTGTCCTGCCGCAGAGAAGCCACTCCCTGTGCTGTGAGCTGGCTGCTGGCATGGGCTGAGAGGTTTGGGAGCCTTGGGGAAGGTCAGTCAGAGGTGCAGTGGCTGAAGCTTGGTCTGGGATCGATCCTGGCTGCTCCAAGTCCTGTTGGTTTGGGATTTCCAAGCCCTCTCCAGGGATCTGTTTCCAGCCCACACATCAGGGATTCGCGGGGAAGGGAAAAGTTCATCACCCAAAGGGAACAGGAGAAAGGCATCATTCCAAAGGTATTTTCAACCTATTTTCCAAGCTCCACACGATCAGGAGCTGCACAAGGGAAGCAAATAAGCCAAACCCTGTTTTGTAAAATAGTGTATTAAAGCATTTACTGTCATATACCAGCTATTACTTGTGTGATTAAATGCCTACCATGTTATGTAGCTTTTTGTTTCTCAGCAGCTAAACTAAGCTTCCATCTCTGCTACCTGCTATGATTGGTGTACTTGTACTGTGTCTGAACAACTCAGAGGAAAGCAAATATTTATTATTGATTCCTTTGAATCAATGATTTCATAATTTTTTTTTGGTTGGTTGTTTTATAAATAAAGGTGCTGCATCTGAAGTGCTGCAGCTCAACTCAACTTGTACCATTTTCTGTGATGTGCTTCACGCTGTCAAGCTGAATCCAAGGGGGGAAAAAAAAGAAAAAGGATGTAGTTAAAAATACATTTTTAAGCTAAGGAGGCCTATGTGCATATTTGCATGGGAAGCGTGGGGAAGCTGGGCTTTTTTCCTGGGTATTTTTCAGTCTAAATTAGGTGACATTTCACAAAAGATGCGAAACCCTGGGCGCATGGAAGTGGAATGTTGTTTTGTCTTCCATGCGGCCATTTCACCTGGGATATTCTGGCTGAGGACACAGGTGCTGGAAGCCAAGGTGGTAAATAAATAATGCCAGCACAACAAGCCCCGGGGTGGCTTCATCCTCGCCCTGCTGTGACCTTACCGCTGGACCAGCCCACGTGTTTGGCTCTGCTCATGAGCTCTGAGGTGAGGAGGAAACCTTGAGCTGTGTTCAGACAGATCTCCTGTGCAGATAAACCTTTGGAGCCAGCTCACAGCTCCAGCCAGGGAGCCGTGGGTGGGGATTTAGGGGAGCTAAAGGTGCTGCTGGTTGGTTTCTCTCAGCCTCTCCCTCCCCCTTCAAGGGCGTTTTGCAGAGGTCTCCAGACATCAGCAATCCTCCTTACTGAAATCTGGGAGCAAAAATTGCAACATAATCGGGCAGTATTTAAACAGATCACAACACAGTGATCTCACAGGTGTGTCCTGTCTGTCCCTAACTCAAGAACAAAAGCTGCTCCTGGTCCCAGTGGAGTTGATGGCATTAAAAACTCCAATTAGGCGATACACATCTTGAGTTGTGCAGTCTCAGACCTTTGTACAGGATCAGGAATTTGGGGTTATTTTTAACAGTTTGTCCTGACACACTGAGAGGGGAGGAACCCCGTGGGAAGGGGAAGGGACGGCCTTGGAAATGTGTGATTTTCAAACTTCAGCGTGTTCAAGTGTTGCATAAATAAGCGCTGCTGTTGTGAGCAGGAGGAATGCCTTTGATAATCTCCCTTCTCCTCCCAATTCTGTTTTAAATATTAAAAGGAGAAGCAGTGCTAGACCCTTAATACACTAAATTCACTCCCAAAAATAACGTTTCAATCCATAATTTGAAAAAAAAACCTCCACACTAAATACTTAAACCCGTCCAGCTTGCCAAGCCTTAATTTCTGTGATATACAGTAAATGAGCTCCTTTTGTCCAGTTTAACAGCCTTTAATTTCTGAGGTAATGAGTCATTTGCAAACTGCCCTCCTCCCCGCACTGACTCACTGCAGTTTCAGGCTGCCTCCCCTTGCTCTCAGCCCGCTCTGCGAAGTGTGCTTGCACATCTAAATGTCACTGTGGCACCCCAAGGTGCAGCCAGCGCTATTCTTAGATCCCCCTCAAAATTCTACCCATGATTTTAACAAAAACCACCCCAAAAAACCACCCCGAAGGCGATCCGCTAGCGAACAGCACGGCTCCCGTGGTGGATTCAGCGTGAGTTACGTTGAGGAGCATCTCTGGAGTAAGCTGGGAGCAGAATACCACAGCAGTCTGTACTCTGGACAGGGTGGAGCGAGCTTTGCATCCTGGTTCGTATGGAGTGCCCTTATCTCGAGAGGCACAGTTGGTGACACAGAGCCCCTTCCCTTATCCTGACTTTAACCCTCTGCACCCAAATTCCAGCTCCAAACCCTGCCCCAGGATGCCACCCCAACGTCCCCACTCAGGTTCCAGCCCTGTGTGTGGCAGAGCAAGAGCCAGGAGCCGCAAACCAGCTCAACACCAGTGACTTCCCGTGGGTCCTGCCCCTCTGCCACTGGTGTTAGTGGGGTGTGGGACTGGTTTCGTGGTCTGGCAGCAGGTCACGAGCCAGGCCGGGGACTGCGTCACGTCCCCTCGTTGAGGTCACCCAAAATTGCCGTGAATGATAGAATCATAGAATCATACAGGTTGGAAAGGACCTCTGAGATCATCAAGTCCAACCCTTGATCCACTCCCACCACAGTTGCTAGACCATGGCACTAAGTGCCATGTCCAGCCTTGTCTGAAAAACCTCCAGGGACGGAGAATCCACCACTTCCCTGGGCAGCCATTCCAGTGGTGGATTACCCTCTCTGTAAAGAATTTCTTTTTAATATCTAACCTAAACCTCCCCTGGCACAGCTTGAGGCCCTCTTGTCTCACTGCTGGGAGAAGAGACCAACCCCACCTGCCTACAACCTCCTCTCAGGGAGTTGTGGAGAGCCATGAGGTCTCCCCTGAGCCTTCTCTTCTCCAGGCTAAACAACCCCAGCAGCTCCCTCAGCCTCTCCTCACAGGACTTGCGTTCAATTCCCTTCACCAGCCTCGCTGCTCTTCTCTGGACCCGCTCCAGGACAAGCCATGTTGGCACCCTTGTGTCCGGATGTGGTTCGCACACAGCGAGTTATCATAGCCAAACACGACCAAGAGCCTGGGGGATCTCTTCCTGTGTCCCTCCATTGGATTAAAATTGCATTTTAAGCATTACCAGGAGCTTTTTTTTTTTTTTGTTCAAAGCCAACCTGGTAGCACATTTTTTGTGCAGTTTTTACCCCTATAAAAGGAAGTTTGCTTGTTTTCCCACTGTGCCGCATCCCCGAGCGCGGCCAGGACTCTGTGTTTGTGTTCCCTGCTCCAAATGACTCCCTGGCTTTTCCACTCGGCCTTTATCCCTGTAAACTCCGGATGGAGGTCACAGCCCTGAGCGTGGCCTCAGGTGATTCCCGACCTCTGCCCAGCTCCCCTCATCCCCAGGGACACCAAACACGGCAAGGTTTTCCAGCATTTCCCTTTCCAGGGAAATAAACCCGTGCTGGGAGCTGGGCGATCCAGGCAGCGAGGAGCCAAGGGGAGACACCCTGACCTCGGCTTGGCTTGGAGCTGCTGCTGGATGGGAACATTTAGGGTGGATTATAAAGCACGGAGATGCTGAGGTGGCTTTTTGCTCTGTGGAATAAACGGTTCCAGTGCCTAAAACACCACAAACGCGGTTTCCCGGGAGAGAAAAGAGGGCGAGGGGATAAACGTGGGAATGTTCCTTTGCCTTGCAGAAGGGAACATGGAGGATGCTGATTATTGTGCTTGGGAGATTTACTGAGCACACGCTGCGGGAAGCTCTGGGGAAGCGGCAGGCAATGGCTGCCAGCAGGAGAAGGGGAATGGCGCCGTTCCTGAGGGGAAGGAGGGATCTCGGCGGGCACAGGGGGCACGGGAGGCACAGGGGGATCCCCGAGGGCACTGCCCAGGCTCGCCCCTCATGGCTCCGCCATCTTGCGCTCCCCCTTCCCCGCCGCNCCCCCGCTCTATGCAAATCACTCTCCATTCCCGCGCACCGATTGGCTCCTCCCGCCCCATTGCGAAATATGCAAATGAACCCTCGGCGCGCCGCGCGGCGATTGGCTGCTGCGCCCGCCCTCTCCCCGAACCCCGCCTGTCCGCCGTGTCGTCACCGGCAGCGCGGTCTCTGATTGGTCGAGGCGGGCGGAAAGCCGCGCCCGCCGCTGGGTTTGGGGGGGGCGCGGGGAAAGCGCATGAAGGTTCGAGAACGCGGGGCCGGCCGGCGCGCAACGCCCCCTTCCGGCGTGCGTCACGCACGGTGCGGACCAATCACTGCCGGTCGGGAGGGCGGGAGCAGCGCGCTGATTGGTCAGAGCAGTGCGCGGTAGGCGTGGCCTTCTGGAAGGTTCTGGGCGGGTATAAAAGGGCGGCGCGGCGAGCGGGGGGCATTGAGTGAGCCGGAGCCGGGCTGAGGTGGTGTGCAGTGTGTGAACGAGAAACCGGGCCGGACTGCGGGTAACGGGGCTGGGGGGGCACCGTGTGGCACGGGATGGGTGTGGGGAGGGTACCAGAGGCAGCTCTGGGGCGCCCTGGGAAAGGTGGGGGGCCTCCCGGGTGGTTTAGTGTCCTGAGAGGTCATTCCGCTGCGGGGATGGGGAGGGAATAGCAGGCACAGACCTATTTTTCGCCGCTGCCGTTTCTTTTCTCATCCCGGCATTTCCCCGGGTTTTTTTCCGATATCTGATCTGCCGCGGGAGAGGGGTCGGAGCGGGGACTCGTCTTTTTTTCCCTTCGCCCCCATTAGTTTCTCCTGAGACGGGGGAGGGGAGAAGAGGGGGAGGGCTCGAGGAGGCGCAGCGTCCATCTTGCCTCCCCGGTGGGCGGCCCGGGGCGGTGCCGGGGCACAGCGGGGGCTGCAGTGCCCGGCGGTGCGGAGGGAACCGCGTGGGTGCGGAACGGCCCCGTGTGGGATTTAGGGGGGGCGGGAGGGGTGGCTCGGAAGCGCGGGGTCGGTATCGCACGGGGCTGGGGCCATGCCAGCACACGCGGGGACTCCATTTCCCGGCAGCCCCCGGGCACGCCCCGCAGTGCCGGTCACGCCGCGCGGGAGGCGCGGTGCACGCTGGGAGTTGGAGTCCAGCGCCACGTGGTGCGGGGCACGGGGGACGCCAAGCGGCCGAGGCGGGGAATGCACCCGGTGTGCGCTGCTGGGGCCGCGTGGGTAGCGGAGCTGGAATTGCAGGGATCATCCAGAATTCCCAGAGCTGTTCAGGCAGAAAAGGGTCCGGTTACAAGCCCTTGAAATTAAATACCTTCCCCTCTATCACGTTCCTCCCAGCCCTGCTCTGCCTGCCCTATAACATTTAAAAGATGTGTTAGCCACAATTTCTCTAGGCAAGCTATATGAACTGCACTTTTAACTAAATTATCCTTATTTTCCTCTTTTTTTCAGACAAGATGTCGAAGGGACCAGCTGTTGGAATTGATCTTGGCACCACCTATTCCTGTGTTGGCGTGTTCCAGCATGGGAAGGTGGAGATCATTGCCAATGATCAGGGCAACCGCACCACACCGAGCTACGTGGCCTTCACAGACACAGAGAGGCTCATCGGAGATGCTGCCAAGAACCAGGTGGCCATGAACCCAACCAACACAGTCTTTGGTAAGGCTGCAGGATGGGATTGCTAGGGATTGAAGAAATTTTTCCTGCTTGGAAGAATTAGTAGCAGCAAGGTTAAATCTTTCTCTTTAAAATTTAAGCGTCTTCTATTTTTACCCTGACTGCAACTGCGTTTTGAAAGTTAAGATTTATTAGGTACAGTGAAAACACTTTCCCCCATAGCAGGTTTTTCTGGGCAGTTGGTATTGAATAATTAATTAGGTGTCTAAACTGAGTTATGGAAGTTGCAGTATTTGAGGTGATAGCACTGAATTTCTGCCTATCAGAGAGGTGAAACTCAGTGCCTGCCTGTGAGTCTTGACAAGGCAGCAATAATATTAGATTAAGGATGGTGGTTCAGGGTTTTCTGCCTTCATAGTAAGAATTCCACGTTTTTAATTGTGAATAAACATTGATGTGATGAAATCATCTTTCCCAGATGCGAAGAGGTTGATTGGGCGCAGATTCGATGACTCTGTGGTGCAGTCTGACATGAAGCACTGGCCCTTCACTGTGGTCAACGATGCTGGCAGACCTAAGGTCCAGGTCGAGTACAAAGGCGAGACAAAGAGCTTCTACCCAGAAGAAATCTCTTCCATGGTTTTAACCAAAATGAAGGAAATTGCAGAAGCATATCTTGGAAAGGTGAGTCTAGGCTTACAGTGAGATGTGATTATTAATTCTCTGTGAGCAGCTGACGCTGATAACTGTTTGCTCTGTTTGCAGACTGTTACCAATGCAGTAGTGACTGTCCCAGCCTATTTCAACGACTCTCAGCGCCAGGCTACAAAAGATGCTGGAACCATTGCAGGGCTCAACGTCCTGCGAATCATCAACGAGCCCACAGCAGCTGCCATTGCCTATGGGCTGGACAAGAAGGTATGGAGGGGTCACTGTGTTTGGCCAGTGAGTAAATGGTTAAAGTATTAGGAGAAAGTGAGTTGAGTAATGAAAATCTGATTGTGTTTTCTCCAGGTTGGTGCTGAAAGGAATGTCCTCATCTTCGACCTGGGCGGCGGCACCTTCGATGTGTCCATCCTGACCATCGAAGATGGCATCTTTGAGGTGAAATCCACGGCAGGGGACACCCACCTGGGTGGAGAGGACTTCGACAACCGCATGGTGAACCACTTCATCGCCGAGTTCAAGCGCAAGCACAAGAAGGACATCAGCGAGAACAAGCGCGCCGTGCGCCGCCTGCGCACCGCCTGCGAGCGCGCCAAGCGCACCCTGTCCTCCTCCACCCAGGCCAGCATCGAGATCGACTCCCTCTACGAGGGCATCGACTTCTACACCTCCATCACCAGGGCTCGCTTCGAGGAGCTCAACGCCGACCTGTTCCGCGGCACCCTGGATCCTGTGGAGAAGGCGCTGAGGGATGCCAAGCTGGACAAGTCGCAGATCCACGACATCGTGCTGGTGGGTGGCTCCACACGCATCCCAAAGATCCAGAAACTGCTGCAGGACTTCTTCAACGGCAAAGAGCTCAACAAGAGCATCAACCCTGATGAGGCCGTGGCTTATGGAGCAGGTAATTAACCACTTGCGCTCTGCAGCTCTTAGTGTGGTGCAAACCACTGTAGGCCTTGGGTTTTCATCCTGAATCACTAAAGCTTTCCAAAGCTGTAGGAATTTCCCTTGGACTTGCAATGATGAATCAGATTCCAAAGCCATTCGTAGTTTCCACCAGAAGTCGAGAGGCTTGTGATGGTCTAAGTACCTTCCTTGGATGTCTGAGCGAGCCATGTGCATCATCACTGTCTGCAGAGTGTTTGTTGTGGGGTTTTTAATATTTTAATTTAATGCTGTCTCTCTCCCCTCAGCTGTGCAGGCTGCTATCCTGTCTGGAGACAAGTCTGAGAACGTGCAGGACCTGCTGCTGCTCGATGTCACTCCCCTGTCCCTGGGTATTGAGACAGCTGGAGGGGTCATGACAGTCCTGATCAAGCGCAACACCACCATCCCCACCAAGCAGACCCAGACCTTCACAACTTACTCTGACAACCAGCCCGGGGTGCTGATCCAGGTAAGCAGAGGTTTGGGGCAGTAACAGGACCCTGTCAGTGCTTTCACAGCCAGAGCTGTTAAATTGCTGTAATTTAAGTTCCTGGTTGCTGTGATGAAAGTGACTCCAAAGCCATTCGTAGTTTCCACCAGAAGTCGAAAGACTTGTGTTGGTCCAAGTACCTTCCTTGGATGTCTGAGCGACCACATCCCTTCAGGATAAGAAATGAATAACCCATTATAGCAATAATGACATAATTTGATGGTTTTTCCCTGTAGGTGTATGAAGGAGAACGTGCTATGACAAAGGACAACAACTTGCTGGGCAAGTTTGAGCTGACTGGAATTCCCCCTGCTCCCAGAGGGGTCCCTCAGATCGAAGTCACCTTCGATATCGATGCCAATGGCATCCTGAACGTGTCTGCTGTGGACAAGAGCACTGGCAAGGAGAACAAGATCACCATCACAAATGACAAGGGTAAGCACCCACTGCTGTCCTGAGGGTGGGAGACCAGGCAGGGCTTTAAAAACAGGCTTGTCAAGCTGTGTTTTAATCAGAACTTGGCTGATAGAATCCATCACATGGATTTATATCTGTGTCAGCCTTTAAGTGCAGTAATTAATTCCTAAGAAGGTGCATTCTGGGCCTCTTCAGCTTCCCCAAAGCTTGGAGTGTATAATTTTGTGGGAATTGGTGATCCTTCCCTGAAAAGGATCAAGTCCAAACTCAGGACCTCTGCTCTCTCTGCAGGCCGGCTGAGCAAGGAGGACATTGAGAGGATGGTGCAGGAGGCAGAGAAGTACAAGGCAGAGGATGAGAAGCAGCGGGATAAGGTGTCCTCCAAGAACTCCCTGGAGTCCTACGCCTTCAACATGAAAGCCACTGTGGAAGATGAGAAGCTCCAGGGCAAGATCTCTGATGAGGACAAGCAGAAAATCCTGGACAAATGCAATGAGATCATCAACTGGCTGGACAAGAACCAGGTGAGTGAGATTCCATGTTTAGTTCCCAGTGCCTGGCTGAGCTGCAGGGAGAGTTCAGGATGGAGGAGATGCCCTGGTTGCTGTGATGAAAGAGATTCCAAAGCCATTCGTAGTTTCCACCAGAAGTCGAAAGACTGGTGTTGGTCCAAGTACCTTCCTTGGATGTCTGAGCGACCACAGCTTGGGAACACAAATAGGGGAGGGATTGGAAACTGTTCCCAGCTGGCTGCCTCCCAAACATTTCCTCCAGTAAAGGTCCTGTTGCTCCAGGAGCAATGTGAGATGTTAAACCAAGCAGAACCATCTTGCCTCTAATGCCAGTGTGGCTTGGGGCTAAAGCAGATCCTTGGAATGCACAATGCAGGCAGTGCTGGTTCTGTGCTGGTTCTGTGCTGGGCTGTGTCCAGCAGGGCCAGCAGCAGCACCTGAGCTCTTCTCTCTCCTGCAGACGGCCGAGAAGGAGGAGTTTGAGCACCAGCAGAAGGAGCTGGAGAAGGTTTGCAACCCCATCATCACCAAGCTGTACCAGAGCGCCGGAGGGATGCCCGGGGGGATGCCTGGAGGATTCCCTGGGGGTGGAGCTCCTCCCTCCGGGGGAGCCTCCTCTGGCCCCACCATCGAGGAGGTGGACTAAGGACACTGGGAAATGCATTCCACTAGCAGTTAGTGTTGGAGGAGACCCCCGGGTGGGGGTTGGAGTGAAGGACCCACACCTGTAGGCACATCTGGGTTTATTTTGCCAGATTGAGAACTCCATAACTGAGCTGCTGTAAAAGAGAAACAAAAAAAGTGAATTAAAATACAACAAAACGTTTTCTGGGCATTTTAAATACTTGAAAATGTGCGCAGGTGGGAGATGATACCATTGCACTTTACAGTACTGTAATTGAGTGGAAATGCAATTCATGTCCTAAAGAATAAAAACTATTTAATGGGCATCACACTGTCTCTGCCTTCGCTTGTTTGTACCAGCTGACCAGTGGAAATGAAAGGAAAATAACCTAAATCCAGGTAATTAATGTTTCACTGAGCATGGATCAGGTGGGCACTGCAGTGGGTAAAGAGGTTTGGAACTGGAAGCTGCTTAAACATTTAAGGGTCTGGATGGATTTTGGGAGAAGAACTTTCAAGGTGGTAATCATTAAACTGGCAGGAAATGGCACCTTCCAAGAAAAAATGGAGTATTTGTCTAAAGAATTACCTGACCTTGCAGGAAAGGTCTGTGGTGACTGAGTTAGAGAAGGAGGTGGCCCTGGGTGGCATTTTCAGCAATAACTGGTGATGTGATGCAGCATTTATGAATACACTGCTATGTGTATAAATGTAGTATATATGTATTATATCTATTATATGTATATAGTGCAGTGGAGTAACAATTCATTGAATTGCAGCTGCAGTTCCTAGGTCAGTATCAGGTGGGAGGAACTCGGCACAGGTGCTTGAGGAAATACTTTGGACGAGAGTAATCAAATACCTGATGTGAGGCATTGCCCACCTCAGAAGTGTTTGCCCTTGAACCTTTCCCGTTAATCCTGCCGTGGGATCCCAGCAGCAATCCTCCCTTCCATGAGGGCAAACCCTGATGCCTCAAATTTCCAACTGCTTTGCACTGTTGGGGTGTAGGGCCAGAGCTGGGTGTGGGGTACCTGAGAGACAAACTGAATTAATTGGGTGAGATGGAAACTAAAAGCCAAGCAATCAGGGAGTTGTTTCCCTGCTTCCTTTCACGTCTGGGGTTCAGCAATTCCTGGGACAGAATTCTGTCTCCCCTCACTCCTTCCCCAGCTCCCTATAGAACATGAGCCCCCACCATGGTCTGGGACATCCCTGGGCTTGAGCTGGGCTCAAAACCTCCCCTCAGTGCTCATCCCTCTTTTATCCCAAACCCCAAACAGCCCTGGACAAGCCTCTGGAGCAATTCCCCTGTCCCAGCCCAACCCAGGTGCCCTGGGCTCAGGTCAGGGCTGGCAGAGCTGTCCCTCAGTGTCCCCATGCTACCTCTGCATTGCTCTTAGAATTCCCTAATGCTTAGGGAATCCTCAAAACATTAATTAATTAATCACATAAAATGGAGGGAAATTAGCAGGATTTTAAATATATTGTAGTTTGGGGACCCTGCTGGCACTGCTGGTGCTGGGCCAGCAGATAGCAGCACCTGACCACGGAATGGCAGAGGCCCTTTTTTGGTTGCGGAAGAAAAGGAGAAGCTTCTGCAGTTTCTGGAAGAAAAACAATTTACTCAGTTTGGTGAGTAAACCCAGTTTTATAAATAACCTGCAGTGGCTTTGAGGACAATTAACCAAACTGTGCTGCTTTTTCCCACCTTGGAGAAGAGGCAACTCCTTAACCCCCAGCAAGTGCAAAGGTGCTCTTAACTCTTCCAAGCAGTCCTTAAGAACCCATTCAGATTAAAAAAAAAGAATAAAACCCCCTCAGGAAAGGTGAGAGCTGTGCATGCCGTGGTGGGGGCAACAGCTGGGTGTAAGGAAAGGCACGGATGGAGGCTGTGGTTGGAAATTGCCATTTTAGGAGGGATTTAAAGGCAAAATGCAGCTTGAGGCAGGAGTGCAGCAGCCACTGCTGAGCCTTGGTGCCAGTCTCTGGTCCCTGCTCAAGTCTTTGCTTTTCCATCACCAATTGGCCCTGGGATTTTTGTTCCAGCTGAAAGCCAGGAGCATTTGCTGCAGGAGCAGTCAGTGCCCAGGTCCTGGGGCACGGGAACAGCCAGGATTAATGGGTTTGTGCCTTTGAGCTGAGTGGATCGAGGATTTCCCTGCCAGTCAGGGCTGTCCAGAGCCTTTGGAGCACCTGGAAGTGGGGTTGGGATCTGAGGGATGACACAACCTGTGAGAGAGGTGTGCTTGTCATGGGCTGGTTTAGGAGCCTCAGCAGAAAATAACTGAAATAAAGCAATTTTCTGGGCACATCCACGCGTGTTTCACGTTTTTTGGGGGATTATCCAACATCTGAAAGCACCAACAGGGCACCTAAGCCTGGAACCTGGGGTGAGGTGTGGCTTTATTCACACCACCGCCCTGAGTCGGCACACACAGACTCTCAGCACCTTCCTCCTCCTCCTCCCTGCTCTTCTTCCTCTCTCCCTCATCCC
Source organism: Vireo altiloquus (assembly GCA_013396875.1). Classification (NCBI taxonomy): domain Eukaryota; kingdom Metazoa; phylum Chordata; class Aves; order Passeriformes; family Vireonidae; genus Vireo; species Vireo altiloquus. The sequence goes on along the minus strand of VZRF01004021.1, from coordinate 44,164 downwards.
CATCATCCCTTTCCTGCTGATTTTCCACCAATGCCTACCTCTCTTCCCGGGAATGATTTCCCCCTGGGCAGCAGGACTTATTTCAGTCATCAAATCTCCCCGCAATCTTTACACATGAAATATTTAGCCCGGCCCCAGCAAAGCACACAGAGTGTTAACGTGCCACAAGCTGCCTGCAGACAGCATTAGGCTGTAATTTGAAAGTGAGTGAAGTGATAATGCCACGCTCCCTGCTTTTGTGAGCCTGCATTAATGCAGCCTCTGCCAGCACCAGGCATCGACAGCGCATCGACTCCCACTAATAGTGCGAGGGAGGGTGGCAAAATTGGGGCTGATGCAGGAAATAAAGGGTATTGACCAGCCCACTGCAGTGCCACAGCGGCCTTTAATCTATTACTGCCCTTGATGGGGGTGTTTTAATGCAACTTTAGTGTCAATCACATTTCTAGTCCCCACTCTGCCTGCTGGGGAGCGCTGGGAGGGAGGCAGAGCTCGGGTCAGGCTGTTGCTCAGAGCTCATGGGTATTGATCGTGGCCAGGCTCAGGAGTCTGGGTTATAATTATTTCATTAAACCGTTTAATGGTTATCAAATATGAACCCCTCTCCTGTTCCATTTAGGAATTGTTGCAATTGCTAATCCGTGTCAAGCTTATTAAATTGGCTGATGCTCCCGAGTGCTCGCTGTGCTCCTCCCTGTGGATGGATCCCAGGAGAGCTCCTCTCACGTGGCACAGGGATTTGGGGCTCTGTCGGAGTGATCCTGCATTAAAACTCATCCCAAATAAGAACAGGACGCCCTGGGCCCCTTCCTGAGCTGTTTTTTGCCACGTTGGAGTCACGGGGCAGGAGATGCTCCAGCTCTTTCCTTACACCAGGACCCGCAGGAGCAGAGTGGAGCTGAGTCAGGGCAGAGTCAGGCTGGATTTTAGGGAAAATTTCTTCCCCCAGAGGGTGCTGGGCACTGCCCAGGGAATGGGCACGGCCCCGAGGCTGCCAGAGCTCCAGGAGGGCTTGGACATTGTTGGGTTTTTGGGGTGTCCATGCAGGGCCAGGGGTTGGACTCAGTGATCCTTGTGGGTCCCTTCCAGCCCAGGATATTCCATGATTCTTTTGGAATCTGTTCTGTGCCTCAGATTCCCATCTGACCACGAGAGTTGCTTTTTGTTTTTTTTCTACTCATTTGGGGTTTAGAGATGAAAAGGACCAATTGTGACCAAAGTCTTCCTCTTACTCCAAGACAGGAGGTTCATGCCTGTGGAGGAGGGAGAAAATTCCCCTTCCAAAGTGTTCTCAAATCCTTCATGAGAATGAAAACAATTCTCTTGTTTATCCTGGAGAACCACACTGTGGCTGCATCCCAGTTGGTCCCAAACATTGAGAGCATGGCAGGAAAACCCCTGGCTGCTGCTGCAGCCTGGCAAGGAGCTTTTCCCTCTTCCCAAGGTGTGTTAATCTCCACAGGAGCACCTTGTACTGGCACAAATTGGGGGATTTTGGGGGGCTCCTCTTGGTTCCTCACCCTCGAGAGGTGCAAGAACGCTGCCAGGCACAATCTCTGTGGGCTTTGGGCTTGGTTTCTTCTGTTAAAGAGGGCCAAGTCCTCTGAATTCCTCTTCATTTCACTTTTCCTCCTCGTGAGTGGCACATTAAGTCAGGGTTTAATTCCTGGAACTGGAAAATCCCAGAGGAACTGTGGGAATCCCAGGGACTCTCACCAGCTGCCCCGGGGCACCCTCCTGCCCTCTCCCACACCCCAAACCACAGAGATGGACACCAACGGGACCAGCACAGCTCTGGCCAGCCTTTGGAGCGCGTTTTTATTCCGGATCCATTGGAAACCCGCATTCACTGGCACCTTTCCATTAAAAGCCCGGAGGTTCTGGAAAAAGCTATATCTTAATCTGAACAAAGTGATTCCAGTTTCCGTGGGCAGGCAGTTCCTGCAGAGTCCTTTATCAGTATTCTGTGCTGCCTCCCGGCAGCTGCTCATTTGCTGTTGCCTCAACCCGTGCTGACCTCATTTTCTCTCACAGAGCAGCGAAGGATTTGGTAAAAATTAGTTATATTAGAGGCTCCCGATCCAGCCAGTTTATTTGTGATATGACAAATATTTCAGCCATTAGGATCTTTCCGTCTCTTAGCAGCTTAAATGCACTCACTTATATTCCAAATCACTGCTTAATCTAAAAGCCTATTTGCGCAGATTGTGGCAGGCAGGGAGGGAAGCAGCGGAACGCTCACCCCTCGGAGCGGGGCTGCGCCGAGCTCGGGCGGTGCCTGCGGTCGCAGCCGCAGCTCCGCAACTTCACACCCGCGGCAATAATCACTGCGAGCGCGCCTGGAGCACAGCAATTCCATGGAGGGAGGGCAGGAGCGGCGCTGGGGATGCGGGGCTGGGGAGCTGCTGCCTCCCCCTGATGCCAGGAGGATTCTCTGCCTTTTCTTTCATACCCCTCTCACACACTCTTTTATATAGTTTGATGTGTTCTCAGTGCTTTTAGCCCACACACTGGAACTTCCCAATGGGAAAATCCCTTTTTTACCCTTTTTATCCCAATTTCCCAGCCACATTCCCCTCTCTCTTTCCCCGTTGCCTGAGGTACTCGAGGGGTACAGACTGCCCAGAGCACCTAATACCTAAGATTCCCTTCTAGTGTATGATCCCCCTGCTTTAATTTTTAATTCTTATGGAATTTATGGCTTTTCCCATTGTTTCTTCCGCCTCTCAATATCCAATTTCATTTACCAGCAGACCTACAGTTTGTTTGTAAAGGCAAATATCTTTTTTTTCCATTCATCAATCAGTGGAATCCTTCCCATTGTTTATTTTATCTCTCAGTGCTGGTTTTACCCACCAGCAGCCTGTTTGGAAAGACAAATCTGCCATTCCTCTCGGGCTGAAGTTGATTTTTGGGGAATAAAGGATGCACAGATGAAATCTCTGCCTCTGGAGCTCTGTAGGGGAAGCAGCTCCGAGCCTTTTCCTGGGGCCTGTGTGTTATTCCTGCCCCTGCTTTTCCCTCAGCTCCTCCCAGGTGGGCAGTTAGTGCTCCTGAACCTCACCTGGCAGGCACAGAGAGTTGGGTTTGATGGATGGCAGAGCTTTGGGAAGAGAAGGAATTCACCAACTCCAAGAGCCAATGGCCAAAAAGTGTCTCTTTCCTTTGAGGGAAGGTTTAGTGCTGGTGGAATTTGTCCCTCAGGTAATTCCGCAGGGTGTCTTTAGGGTTGTTAAAAAAGTAAGAAAAGGAATTTATAAGTAAAATTCTGCTCCTGTGTAATTACTGCTTTTCAGCCAGGACGTTTGACATCTTCTTTAAAGGTAAAATATTTCTAAAGAGGTTTTACAGCAGGTTGTGGCAGAGGATCCTGGCTAAAAACAATCCTCCTTGATAAATTTTCCTGCTCCTTTCATGGTGAAGGAGCTGGGATGGAGACACATTTAATTGCCAGGAAAAGCCTCACAAACTGTAATTCTTGCTCAGCTTCACTCCTCAACTTGCAAGGCTCTGGGAGTTCAGATGCTGATGGAAGTGTATCGATTTTCCCCTATATTGAATGCTTCCCAAAAAAAAAAGAAAGAAACCTCCTCAACAAAAAAAAAACAAACCCTGATCCACCTCCCGGGCTGCAAGTCCCATGGTTCCAATTAAAATCACCTGTTAACTTAAAAAGGTCTCTTTTTAAAAAGGGTTTAAAAGATTTTCATTTAATTGATTCCATGTAAAATGCCCTTTACAATTACCACTATAAACTACTTGTTTCCCACTGAGTAAGACCCAATTTGAGATGTTTATCAAGACTTTGCACTCTTTCCACTCTCCATACTGAGTTCTTAAATTCCTTATTGACAGCTTGCATCTGTCAGCGAGGGATATTTTTAGTTTGTGTGGCAAGAAAGCTTTTAAAAGGTTGTAATGGCTTGATTTTGTGGTCTCTGTAGCCTCAAGAAATAAATCAGCTCTGAATGGCCTCGTCAGTGGGGGCAGAGCTGGAAAACGCCAGGATTTAACAAATTTCTCAGTATTTCCATAAAGGTTTAGTGCAAAGCTCACTCCCCGCTCTTGGTTTTCTTTAATTTTTATCTTTTACCGTGAACTTCTTTGCAATTAATAAGCTTTATTCAATTAATAAACTTTGTGGTGCTGGTTGGGTCCTCCTCAAGTCTCTGGCTTTGGCTCTGGGGCTTCTTTAGAGCTTTGGGGCTTTGCTGGTCCCAGGATATTCCCAGGATATTCCATGATTTGTCCTCAAACACAGCTGATCCCCACAAGTTCATTGAGATGAGTTTGCTGAGTAAAAACAGTTTATTTGACCCATTTGGCTCTCTAACTGGGCAGATTTAATTCCATTTATTTTCAGCAAGAAAAGGGTCACGAAGGATCCAGAAATCAAAGCTCAGCTCGTTGGGTGTTTGGAGGAGGCAGAGGAGGATTTTGGTCTGGGGAAAGGCAGATTTTCCTTTGGGGAAAGGCAGATTTTCCTCTGGGGAAAGGCAGATTTTCCTTTGGGAAAAGGCAGATTTTCCTCTGGGGAAAGGCAGATTTTCCTCTGGGAAAAGGCAGATTTTCCTTTGGGAAATCTTTCCCTGCTCCTTCCCCTTCTCCTGGGGAAAGAACAATTCTCCATCTCCTCACCCCAGCAGGGTGAAAATCTTGCAGTGCTTCGAGGAATCAAATCGTTCCTGCAACCCCAACCCTCAGAGCTTCTGAAATGTGAGGTTTGAGCAGCAAAACTCACTTTTCCTGCAGTTTCACACCTTTGATCGCTCAGGTTTCCTGCAGAGGCCCAGGGAGGGAAAGTTCCCCCCAGTGCCCCTGGGAGCTGCTGAAAATTGGCTTTTCCCAGGAAAACCAGCAGCACCTCCAGATTTGTCCATCCTTCAGGCACCAAAAGGAAAGAGATTTTTCTCCCTGGCAGCCAGCATGGACAGAATTGAGCAAATATCACTCCACCAGAGGGTTTTTTTCTCCCTCTTCTCCTTTTTTCTCCCATTTGTGTCTCCATTAAAGGAGGAGGAAANGCCTTTTTTGTGGAGCTCTGAGGGTAAAGCAAACACCCAGAGGAGCAGGAAAAGTTCCCAAGCTTTTCCTGACTCCAACACAGGGGAGGATTTTGGTCTGGGGAAAGGCAGATTTTCCTTTGGGAAATCTTTCCCTGCTCCTTCCCCTTCTCCTGGGGAAAGAACAATTCTCCATCTCCTCACCCCAGCAGGGTGAAAATCTCACCGTGCTTCGAGGAATCAAATCATTCCTGCAACCCCAACCCTCAGAGCTTGTGAAATGTGAGGTTTGAGCAGCAAAACTCACTTTTCCTGCAGTTTCACACCTTTGATCGCTCAGGTTTCCTGCAGAGGCCCAGGGAGGGAAAGTTCCCCCCAGTGCCCCTGGGAGCTGCTGAAAATTGGCTTTTCCCAGGAAAACCAGCAGCACCTCCAGATTTGTCCATCCTTCAGGCACCAAAAGGAAAGAGATTTTTCTCCCTGGCAGCCAGCATGGACAGAATTGAGCAAATATCACTCCACCAGAGGGTTTTTTTCTCCCTGTTCTCCTTTTTTCTCCCATTTGTGTCTCCATTAAAGGAGGAGGAAAGAGCTTCCATTCGGCTCCTGCCCCTTGTNCCTCTGGGGAAAGGCAGATTTTCCTTTGGGAAAAGGCAGATTTTCCTCTGGGGAAAGGCAGATTTTCCTCTGGGAAAAGGCAGATTTTCCTTTGGGAAATCTTTCCCTGCTCCTTCCCCTTCTCCTGGGGAAAGAACAATTCTCCATCTCCTCACCCCAGCAGGGTGAAAATCTCACCGTGCTTCGAGGAATCAAATCATTCCTGCAACCCCAACCCTCAGAGCTTGTGAAATGTGAGGTTTGAGCAGCAAAACCTCCTTTTCCTGCACTTTCACACCTTTGATCGCTCGGGTTTCCTGCAGAGGCAGGGCCCAGGGAGGGAAAGGTCCTCCCACTGCCCCTGGGGAGCTCCTGAAAATTGGCTTTTCCCAGAAAAAACCAGCAGCACCTCCGGATTTGTCCATCCTTCAGGCGCCAAAAGGAAAGAGATTTTTCTCCCTGGCAGCCAGCATGGACAGAATTGAGCAAATATCACTCCACCAGAGGGTTTTTTTCTCCCTGTTCTCCTTTTTTCTCCCATTTGTGTCTCCATTAAAGGAGGAGGAAAGAGCTTCCATTCGGCTCCTGCACCTTGTGCATCCTCCCCAGCACATAAAAATAAAGCACAACCACAGCTCCCCTCCTAAAGCAGGGCCTGGAATCTCCTGCAGCTTCCTCTGCCTGCATTTCAGCCTTTCTCCAACATTTTTTTGGGGTAAAAAGAGTCCTTTTTTTGTGCTGCTAAGCAGCCACAATTCTTCTTTAATAAAACGCGTTTTAAGTGTGCTTAAACCCAGCCCAGCTCTCTGGCCTGGGCTTGCTGCTGCTAAAAGCCCCTCACAATTTACCAAAACCCCTCCTAAATTACCCCAATTACGATTTCATAAACGCAGAGTTTGTTTCCACACTTTAAATTCAAATTCTACCCAAACCAAAAGAGAGAGAGAGAGAACCTCACAGCCCCTGAGCAATCACAAACCACAACAGGTTAAAGTGTCCAGCACCAAGGTGATAAATATGGGCATAATTATGGGGTTATTGTAGCAGCTTAATTAGGAGAGCTGTAATTAGCCTATTTTTCCCAATTTTCATTGAGCAGCTAACAAAAATCGAATGGAAAATATTTTAATTTAAAAGGCATTCTCAGCGTAGAGGTACTAGAGGAGATTTAATTATTCATTGATGACTGTGGGGTGGAGAAATCACCTCTTTTGTGCCAGTAGTGGTAAAAAGTGAGGCTGTCAGCCAAAAAAAATAAATACCCAGCAGGTCTGACCCTGGGATTTAGGTGTCAGTCCGAGAAGAAACCTTGGAGTCTTCGCTTTCACTTTGGTGAGGTTTAATCTGCAAACTTCATTTTACAAACATTGATCTTCTTTCTTTTGAGTGAGGAGGTCCTGGGCAAGGAGAGCCTCGGCTCCCCAAGCACTCCAAATTTCTTGCTTTTTTTGGTGCCCAAACACACCAAAAATTCTGCTTTTTTGTGCCCAAGGACTCCAAATTTCCTGCTTTTTTGTGCCCATAAAATTTCCTGCTTTTTGGTGCCCAAACACTCCAAAAATCCTGCTCTTTCATGCCCAAACACACCAAAAATTCTGCTTTTTTGTGCCCATGCGCACCAAATTTCCTGCTCTTTGGTGCCCAAGCACTCCAAAAATCCTGCTTTTTGGTGCCTGCAGCTGCTCAGTGGCCAGAGGCTGTTGCAGGAACATCTGAGTGGGTTTGAGCTCCCAGGCTTGGAGCTGAGCTTTGCTCTTCCCAGCGTCCTTAGAAAGGAAAAAGGGAGAGAAGTGGTGAGTGTGAGACTCAGGGTGTGGGTTTGTCAGGGAGAGGAGCAGCTTTTAATTCCAGCGCCCAAGGTCTAATTAAGTCTTTTCTGCTATTGATATTTGAAATATTTGTGCTGTCAGAGCCTCCTTGAAGGAGCTGCTGGAGCCTGGAAAACTCTCCCACTGCTTCCCATGGGATCTCTCCACCCTCTGCTCAAGGAAAAAAACTTCAAAAACCCTCATCTTCCTGAAAGTTAACCAAAATAAAGTCCCTGATCCCTGCTGGTGTGGTGGCACAACCCATACCCAACATCTCAGGGGTTTGTTTTGGGGGGGAATTGCTTTTTTTTTTCCCCCGAGGAGCCTCTCCTGCTGCACATCCCTGTGGATTAGGCTGCTCATTTCCTGGGCTTGAAAAACCTTTCCCCCGTGCCCGAGCTGAGCAGATGAGCCTCCAAGATCCTTCTCTTTCTTGTGCATTTAGGGGTGAAAAATCGCCGGCGAGGATTCAATTAGCATCATATCTGCCCGGGCTGGGCTCTGCCTGCACCCACATTTCAGCCTCACAAAAGCAGCATCTGCTTTATTAGGAGTCGCTTAATTAATCCTGACATGGCCAGTTATTATATGTTCACAATGTGCTCTTGGTGAATAGTTGGAGAGGAAGGGATGAGGCATTAGTGAAAAGATGATTTTCTTCTGTTTCTTGGAGCTCCTTTTCAGCCTCAAAGCCGAGGCTGACTTGGTGCTTCTCCCTGCTCGCAGTGAGGTCTCTGACTCTGGACCTGACTTAGGTGGAGCTGATTTGCCTCTGGGAGTTTGGGTTTGTTTGTAAATTTATGTGTTTTTCCATCAGAAAATGCACGGTGAGCACTGGCAGAGAGGTTTCCAAACTGTCTGGGATGGATTCGTGTGTTACGTGGAAATTAAACCTCCTTTGTAGCTTTTCCTGAGGATGGTTAGGACAAATTTAATCGGAGAAGATCTCACTGGAAAAGCTGGGAGCTCCTTTTGAAGCTCACAAACTCTTCTCAAAGAACTCTCCCCAGACTCCAGAGCCATCCCTGCTTTGGTGAGAGGGTGAGGTCAGAGCTGTGGGAGTTGAAAACTCTCCTGACTTTTCCTGGTGGGGGAATAGGAGGATGCTGCTCTGTGCTGGGGAATGAGCTCCAGGTTAGAGGGACAGAACAGCTCAAAATCCTGGGATTTTGGGACAGGAGAGGAGGGGAATTCAGAGCTGGGCTGCCAGACCCATCCCTCGCCGGGTGGGGAGTGCAGGGAGTGTTGGAACCTTTCTCAGTGGAGCAGGAGAAGGAATTCCTGAGCCTCTAAATTCGCTCGAGCACCTCCTGAAGGTGCAGGGCTTGGGCAGCACCAATTATTTTGTGTCATCTCAGAGGAAAAAGTGCTGGGTTAGACTGGGAGGCTGATGGTGGAAGGCAGAGAGCCCCTGGGATGTATTTAAATATCTATATTTCTATTATCCATCTCTCCATCTATTTTTCTATCTCTAATATTTACAAATATAGACAAATATCCTTCATATATAAGGAACTGAAGCGCAGAGACACCAAGATATACAAATTTAAATGCTGTTAATCAGAATTAATCCATCCTCCAGCAGATCCAAGCAGGGTCTTTTGCTCCCCAGTCCAACCCAGAAACCTCCACGAAGCCCAAAATTTGTGCAATTCCCTTTTCTGAGACCTTCCAGCCTCCCCTCTGCTACCCAGAGCTGGAAAGAGACTCGGATTTGGTGGGAGTAACTTATTAATAAAACTTCTTTCCCTGATTGAAATGCTTGAATAAAAAACCCAAGGCTTGGGGCATTAATGGATGGCAGAGGGAGCAGCAGAGAAGGAATCAGGTTTTTTTTTCCTTTTAGGATTGGATGGCAATAACCTCCCCACGATGGCAGCTAAATTAGAGAAGATGGCTTTCCATAATTTCTCCAAACAATCACTTAATGGGAGCGGTATAATTCCATGAAATAGGTGAATGGAGTACTGATCCATTTTATGGAACCATCAATAAACTAAACCTTGCCTGCTTTTAAGATTAAACTTAGGGGGGAAAAAAAAAAAGGAAAAAAAAAAAAAAGAAAAAAAAAAAGCCAAAAAAAGAAAAAGCCTACAGCCAGAGAAGGGAGAAAAAAGAGTATTTATCTTTACACAGAAAATTTGTGTGCTAGTAAAGTGCAGGCAGTGACAGGAATTTCAATTATTTAATCAAAAAGAAAATGAAAGTGGCTTTAAGTGTTGTGATTTGAGCCAGTGAAATCTAATGTGGGCTCACATTGAATATGAGGAAAATGGGAAGAAAATTAAAGCTGCTCCTACTTAAATCATGTGGTTACAAATGGTAAATTAGTTTCTCGATGTTTTCATTTAAGTGTTTAAGTGGAAGGTTTTATTCTTAATGTAGTGTTGTGACACAGAATAAAAACCTTATCCATCTCTATGGCTTTTTTTTTTTCTCCTTCCCCCCTCGGAGCTGCTGCCTGGGAAGGCAGAAGGGGGAGAAGCTGCAGCAGCTTTGGGCTGCTTTTGTGAGAATTGGGAGGCTCTGAGCTTTCACCACAGGCTCATTAAGGTAATAGATGAATAATGCCTATTAAAAATGCACTAGGCTAAATGAATTTAATGTGTGTTGGGAGTGAAATGGGGCTTGCTGGAGGATGCAGACTGGAAAATTCTCTTTTTTTTCCTTTGGTTTCTGGTAGGTGTTTGGGGCCTTGAGGTCTGATCTCAGTCAGAGATGGATGCACTCAGCTTTTATTTGGGGGCCTGAGAGAAAGGTGCACAAGCTGCTGAAATCCCAAAACTCTCATAGTTTTCTGAGTATTTTCTATGATCCTTTGATTGATTCCCATATTTTTTGCTGTTTCCCTGCCTCCAAGCTCATGGCCCTTGACTTGTAGGTTTAATTTTCCAATAACCATTGGAAAACTCTTTTGCAAAGGCTCCTGAAGGCCAAGCCTGGGTCGCTCCAAAGTCAAAAGGAAACAAAATTTGGGCAGAAATCCTCTTTTTTTTCGTTGTTGAACGTGGTGATTACATTGCACTGAGCATCTCCAACACTGAGGGGCAGAAAACACATTTATGGACTAGGAAGCTCCATGATTAAAAATACCTGATGGATGAGGATTCAGTCAGGACATAAAAATCCCAAATTTCCTCCCGTGAGTAAGAAACCAGAAGTTTTTTAGGTCTGTGTGATTTTCCAGCACATTTCTCCAGTTCTTAAAGGAAATTCCCAACTTGCTTCAGAAATTTTCAGAGATTTCCAGCCTTCTACCCACTCACTTCCACCAGGAATATTTGGGGAAAATGTGTATTTGAGGCTGCTAATTATCCAATTGATTTGACAGAAATTGGCTCCTGGAAAGGGCAGATTTAGGGAGGGAGGTACAAACACAACTTGTTTTTTGTTGAGCAGGAAATCACATTAAAATCAAATACCAGCAATAGCTGAGCTGAATCAAACATTGCAGAACTAAAGAAAATGGGTTGGAAAAATCATGTCAATATTTTAAATTTATTTGTTATATTTTATTTAATTTTATATGTTTTATTTAATTTGTTATGAGGAATCCACCTGCGTCACTCCTCCTTTTAGACCACCTAAAACATTTTAATATTTCCCTTTTCCAATTAATATTGACCAACGTGAGGAAGTGTTTTGATCACTGCACACCATCCTTTGAATACCTCGCCCTTGGCAATGGACAAAATGCCATTTCAAAATGCAATTTCCACTTTTAAAGCATTATTTGAAGATGCATTTGTGAGATGCTGACTTGATTCTCTCTCTCTCTCTCTGTTTTTTTTATTCCCTTTTTCCCCCCAGACCTGTCATCCACTTCTGGAGTGCTTAAAATAAAGTGCACAGATACAGAGGAAGCTGAAACAGTCAAGAAGCCACATAATACAGAAATGTTTCGAGTAAAGTGTGTTACTCAGATCTTTCTAAAGTACATTTCTGCCTTTATTCTGGAGGCCACAGCACAGCCAACTCTGCCTAATGCAAGTAATGGAACCAATCTCTCCCTTTGATCATCAAAAAGTGATATTTTTTTTTCCCCTTTTTCTTTTTCTTTTTTTTTTTTTTTTTGTAAACTAGTTTTGCAATCTGTTTGGGGCAAACGTGAAAGAAGACAAGGTTTAATTATCCCGCAATGAAGGGCAATTAATTGCTCTTAACGAGGAGTTGTGTGGCTGTGCAGGTGACACATCTCGGGTGGAAGTCGTGACATTTGTGGGCAGAAGGTGATGGAACGATTTGTGGGCTTAAACTGGGAGGAAAAATCAAGCCAAGTGCACTGAGGCTTGTCTTAAGTGATTTATAAAATCCACTTTCCACTAGAATTGACCTTTTAACTGAAGGCTGAACCGTGGTTACAAAGGCTGAGCCGTGGGGTTGTGAGTAACCACAGATTTTCAAGGGAAAAAGGCTCAAAACATCAACCCAGAAATGAGATTTTCGCAGAAAGCTGGAGACAAATGTGCTCATTCCCCTGTTTATCAACACTCATTTCCTCTGTCTATTCATTGTGATGCATCAAATACAATTTAAAGGCTTAGAAAAGTGAGGTTTTTATTGCACAGGTTGGAGGTTTTGTGTGTGTTTAACGCAGGAGCTGTGGGGTCAGGCGGGGTGCTCAGAGCAGCTCCCTCTGACCTTGGGGTGCAAATAAACCTTTTTATTTTTAAGTTTTCAGAACGAGAGGTTTTAAAGCTGGGAAGGAAAAGAGTGGCATCGGGAAGGGATCAAAGTGTTTGTGGTGTTTAGGTTTGGGTGCTCCGGAGGGTTTTGTGTGAGTTACTCCTCACTCACTCACTCCAGATTGGGGATTTTATATTCCTGAGTGGAAAAGGCAGGTGAGGTTTCCAGGAGGAGCCTGGAGTGTGGCAAATAATCAGGGGAAACCACAGAGAACAGGAGGAAAACAATGGGAATAAGATAAAGGTTGAATGGAGAAGAAAGGGAAAAGGAGGATTATCCTGCCCCAGAGGTTAAAAGCGAGGATGTCCATGGCTCATACACCACGAAATTGGGGAAACAAGGGAGGTCCTGAGCCATTAGTGCGAAAAGAGTGAGTCAGGAGTTGTGCAGCTGATTGTTCCACAGCTGGAATGAAAGCAAACCACGGAGCATTAATGTGCTAAAGGCGACAACAAAGCAGGAGCACGGCAGCAGGAATGGATTTTTTCGAGAGCAGAGGATTAGCCCAGATCCCAAAGTACAGATGGTCCTGGGTGAAATAATCACCTCTGCCCCGAGGGAGTCGGCAGTGCCCAGGGGATGGGGCACGAGGAGCAGGAATTGATAGGGAACCGAATGAAGAGGAGAATAATTGAAAGCAGGTCCCAGGGAAAGTTCTGAGCCTTCCTCCCAATTTCTGAACCTCCCTACCAATTTCTGACTCGTTCTGAAGAGAAAGGAAATGAAAGAGAGAAAGAGAGAGAGAAAGAGAGAAAGAGAGAAAGAAAGAGAGAGAGAGAAAGAAAGAGAGAAAGAGAGAGAGAAAGAGGCAAAGAGAGAGAGAAAGAGACAGAAAGAAAGAGGGAAAGAGAAAGAGAGAGGGAAAGAAAGACAGAAAGAAAAGAAAGTGGGAAAAGAAAGGAAAGAAAGAGAAAGGGGAAAAAGAGAGAGAGAGAAAGAGAAAAAGATAGAGGGAGAGAAAGAAAGGGAAGGAGAGAAAGAGGGAAAGAGAGAGAGCAAAAAGAGAGAAAGAGAGAGGGAAAGAAAGACAGAAAGAAAAGAAACTGGGAAAAGAAAAGAAAGAGGAAAAAGAGAGAGAAAGAGNAGAGAAGAGAAGAGAAGAGAAGAGAAGAGAAGAGAAGAGAAGAGAAGAGAAGAGAAGAGAAGAGAAGAGAAGAAGGAAAAGAGAAAGAGGGAAAAAAGAGAAAGAGAAAGAGAAAGAGAAAGAGAAAGAGAAAGAGAAAGAGAAAGAGAAAGAGAGAAAGATCTTTCTGTGTTTTGGAAATGTCCAGATCACCCTGCTGAAGCTGAAAACAAATATTAGGTAATTTAAAGCTCTCAATTAATAAGTGTCACTGTTCTAAGGGAAGTGTTTCGATCAAACCTGTCGGTGTTGCTGCTTTCCTTCTCTGCCTTGAGAAAATGCCCAGGGTTGTCAGATAGTGAAGCAAATTTTCAGTACAGAGATAAAATTCTGGATTTGGGAATGAAATTGCTGAGCCCAGCCGTGGATGGTTGAGTTTGGGAGGTGTGGAAGGAAGCTACAGTCTTTTTACACTTTCAGTTTGATTTTGCCCATCAGTGATGCCACATCTCTTTTTATCCCCAAGATTCCTGCAGTTCTCGGTGGGATAGAAGCCTCAAAAGTGCTTTCCTGTCTCAAAACCTTCTCCCATCAGCAGCACTTCCATCCCCCTGTGCTTTTCACCTGGCACTTTAGCCCTGGAATTGCTGTGCTTTTCCGGGGAAGTTCAGCAATTCTGCCCGAATTACACAGAGCTGGCTTTTAACCTGAGTGTTTATTGGCCAGGGATAAAACCCCCAGGCTGATTTCCCCTCTGGTTCTCATCCTGCCTTTCTTCCTCTCAGCACAAATGAAGGACAGTGCCAGCCTGGGGAATGACAGGGTTTGGAGGCAGCAGAAGCCAAGGGGTGGTTGAATTATGATCCTTGGGGAACCTTGGTGCATCTTCTGCTGCCACCAACCCTAGTGAGGAGGCAAACTCCTCCTTGAAGTTTCATTTCCCCTCTCTCAGCCTTAAGACAACCTCAAACCCAAACTCTGAGCCCTCCTCGAGCTGCTGCCAGGGCAGGGCAGAGCCTTTCCAGCATTAAATATTCCCAGAACCACTGAATACCCCAAGCTGGAAGGGACCCATGAGGAGTTCAGCTCCTGCTTCTCTGCAGCGATGCTGAAACGCCAGCAAAGCCTCCAGGGCAGATCCCACCTGGAATTCCACGGATTCCCACTTTATCTCAGCTGAGCTGAATTGATAAAATCCCTCACCACCAGCACATCCAACCTGGATTTTCCACAGGGTCATAGGAGCTGGGTGCCAGCTGGATCTGGGCTGGCAGGCCTGTGCAGAAATGCAGATTTAGGCACAGGCAGACAGGAGGAAGATGAGGAGAGAGGCTGGAGAGAGGCAGGACTGTTTTTCCCTCTCCCCAGCGGCAGAGGCACTCCGGAATGGGAAGTGGCTGAGCCTGAAGCACCATGCAAGGAACATTCTCCATTAAGCCAAGCTTTGTGTTCAAAAGCCCTGTCTCTGTGCTATGTGTGTTACTCAGCCTGGGCTCTTCAGCCCTCTCTGCTGCAGCCAGGCTCCCATTTGGAGCCTATCAAGGCTGTCTGTTTTTAATTTAACCCTTCCTTTTGGAGTGGATTGGTCTTGAAAGGCATGAAAAGGCCGGGCTCCCGAGCTACCTTACCTCCTCAAGAGCCACGGCAAGGTAAGTGCCTGTATTTTTAAACCACCCCAAATTTATCCCTAATGCAGCACACTGAAATAAAGCTGCCAGCAGCAGTGGAGCTGCGCTGACCTTTGAAATGACCCCCGAGGTTTTAAGTCAAATACATTTCTGTTTTCCTGGGCAAAATTCTCCCTGTGATATCATCAAATGATCTGAAGTGTGCAAGCCATGGTGGCTGGTGTTTGTCTAAGCAAAGCACGTGTGGTATTAAATCAGAAACGGGGAGTGCATCACTCCCAACAAGTTTATAAAGCTCTTGGAGCCTGCAGAAATCATTTTTTATTTCGTTGAAGGAGCAAGAGACAAACTCCACAGCAGTGTGGCTGTGGTTAGGTGTCAGTCATGAGCTCTGAGCTCTCTGGGGGCTAGGCTGAGGTTTAAGAAGAAAAAGG
>VZRF01004021.1:0-24533 GCA_013396875.1 Vireo altiloquus | reverse complement strand
AGCATCCTCACATCCCGAGGAGCATCCCCACGTCCCATCCATGCAGCATCCCCACGTCCCATCCATGCAGCATCCCCCGGATCACTTCCAGCATCCTCTCATCCCGTGCTGCATCCTCGCGTCCCATTCAGCATCCTTGTCATCGCATCCCCTCCCGAGTCCCCACATCCCATCCACTCAGAGTGCCCGGGATCACTTCCAGCATCCCCGCATCCCACTCAGCATCCCCACATCCATCACATCCAGCATCCTTCTTCCTTTAATTTTTATCATTTTTTTTCCCCCTCCTTTTTTCCCTTCTTTTCCCATATTTCCCTCCTCTGCCCAGGTGAAAACCTGGTTCCAGAACCGCCGCATGAAGCACAAAAAGCAGCTGCGGAAGACGCAGGACGACCCGAAGCAGGCGGGAGGGGAGGAGAGCCGCGAGCAGAGCTCCCCCGAGCCCGAGCTGCCCAAACCGGCCGGCGCCGAGCCCCACAAGGGCCCCCCAGGCCCCTTCCTGCTGCCGGACCCCGAGGACGAGGTGGACATCCTGGAGGAGGGGGACATGTGCGCCCACCGCCTCTAGGAGAGCCGGGTGGGCTCCTCTCTCCTCGGCTCTGCCCCGCAGGCCGCCCCAGCCTCGGGAGCGCGCACAGGGAAGGGGGGCACGGCTCGGGAAGGGGGTGTGGATGCGGGAGGAGCCCCCTCCCCTCCCCGGGGCGAAGGTGGCGATGCCCCCGAGGGGGTCAGGACCCCGCGGAGCCGCCCAGTATCACCCCAAACCTGGGCTTTGCTCGGAAATCTGGTGCGGGGGGAGTAAAACCGAGTTTGCTTTAGGTTCCCCCCTTCCCTCCGAACTGTCAGACTTTTCCTCGTTCCCCGAACTTTCCTCGGGTTTCAAATAAATGTAAATTCGTGGCAGCATGTTGTGGTTCCTGGGAGCGGCAGGCAGGGCGAGTTCCCCCCGCTATTCCCGAATCCCTAAATCCTCGCCGCTCTTTCCGCGCTCCCCGTCTCCATCCCCAGTGCGGGAGGTCGGGCAGAGCTTCCAAGACGCGCATAAATAAAAAGAATTGTGAGAAAAGCCCTCCGAAGAAACAGGTAAGGCAAAAATTCCGATTTCTTTCATTCCGCCGTGGGGAAGGGAAGAGGGAACATCACCAATAACTCCATCCCTCCACGGCTGCTCGGAGCGAGCGGCGCTCCCAGCCGGAAAAAAGGGATTTTCTACAGCTTGGAGAATTGTCGGCAGCCTGATTCCTGCCCGGCTTGCAGGTGCGGATCCTGGATAATTCCCTTTTCCTCTGGAGCAGCCCCGGAGCGGGGCCCGCCTCTGGCTCCTGTCCCCCTCCCCCGCCAGCATCTCCTCCCTTCTCCCTGGCCGCGCTCGCTTTGCCTTTCCCTCCCTGACAGGGAAATGGGGCTCATTTCCAGGTAAATCCCGATTTTTATAGTTTATTTTTGGTTTTGGGCTGAGCCGCTGGCTGGGAAATGCGCCGGGAGCTCGGCGGAGACTCCGCATCTCGGCGGAGATGTTGGGATTGGGAATTTCCCCGGAAAAAAACCTGGAGCGGGGCTGTGCTGGCTCAGATATTCCCCGGGCAGCCCCCGCTGCAGCAGCAACACGGCGGCGTGGCGATGTCTCCTTAGGTTATTTAATTTATTTCCTTTTTTTTGTTTATTTTTATCAGGCATTTCATTTGGTTGTCTGGCGTTATTAGCATTTTCAGAGCGTTTTGGATTATGGGACATGTCGTTTTGTGAGGGGAAAACGTTTCATTTTCCTGTTTAATACATAAAATATAGATGATTAAAATGCGTGTGTTCGCTTCCTTTTTGTGAGTCTCCCTTTCTGTTTCTTACACGTAAAATAATAAAGACCACTCGTTGTGTGTAGAGCAAAATCCCCAATTCCCACCCACCCATCCATCCAGGAAAAGCTGCTTGTCTTTAAAAAACCCTTTCAGGACAATAATTTCCACCAACAAAATGCCACCCACCTCCCTAAAAATTAGGATTTAGAAGGCAAAGCAAGCACTTTTCTCCTGAAAGCTCGGCGTGGTTTGGAGCGGGCTGGGAACGGCGCTCGCAGCTCCAGGGCTCTTCCCTTCTCCCGTGGGCTGCGATGGGAACAGGAAAACACAAAAATTCCACATTTTTCCGGGCTCACCCACCGAGTATTTCGCTCCGTGCTCGTTGTCAGCCTCCCCTGAGCGTGAATTATTAAAAATGGTTATCAAAGAGAAGCTGCAGGTGATATTTATGGGATAACTTTTTTTTTTTTTACCGTGTCTGCCACTGCTGTTCCCAGGGTGGGGAAGGGCTCGGGGCTGGCCTGGCTCTGCTCTGGGGGTGAGGGACGCGCAAGATCCAAGAGAAAAGGTTAAAATGTGACTCAAAGAAGCCTCAAACCGCTCTTGTTTCTGCCTTGCCACTCCAGAAACTCCCTTCCCAAAGTATTCCTGCTCGTCAACAAACCAAACCTCAGCACCATCTTCACCTCTGGGCGCTTTTAGGCACCTTGGCTGACAATTAAAGCTAAAAAATCACATTAAAAAGTGATCCCTCAGTGCCAAACACAGGCAGAGCGTGAATGTTGCCAGCCCAGGGATGTCTCCACCCCAGCTGTGCTCGGAGCCGGGCAGGGAAGATTTGGGAACAGGGAGATTTGGGAAGAGGGAGATTTGGGGACAGGGAGATTTGGGAAGAGGGAGATTTGGGGACAGGGAGATTTGGGGACAGAGAGATTTGGGGACAGGGAGATTTGGGAACGGGGAGATTTGGGAACAGGGAGATTTAGGAACAGGGAGATTTGGGAATAGGGAGATTTGGGAACAGGCTGCTTATCCCACAAATTTTGGTGCTGAAAACTCCAAAACCGAGAGAGCTGAAGGAAACAGCCACAGCCAGAGAAATTCCCAGTGTCACCAGCCAGCTCCTGGCCAGATGGAAGCAATGTTGGAGATGGAAAAAATATAATTTCCAGGCTGAGCAATGATTTGGGAAGAGAGAATGGAGATGGTCCTGGGAAAAAGGAAGGACTGGGCAGGAGGATTTTTGTTTCTGTCAGAGATTTTTCTCTTGGAATTCATGAAATGAGGTTTTATTCCTTCTTCCTGACTTATCCTGTGACAGCAGCTGACTTTTTCCTGCTCTCCCCAAGAAGCTTGAGGAGCAGGGGAGAGATTTAGAGCTGCTCACTCTCTTGGTTTGGTTTTTTTTTTAATAATATTTAATGTGCTGATTTGGGGAATGCTGAAGTGGAAGTGGCTTGCAGGAAATAATTGCTGGAAACAGGAAATGTCAGTGGATTTCCTATTTTTTGAGAAGATTGATTGTGATTAAAATTCTTCAGTGATTTTTTCTGAAATGAAATTTTTTCTGGTGACTAAGTTAAGAACTAATTGGTTTTTTTTTTCATTAAGGAGAATTAAAAACCAGTCTATAAAATCCCACCATGAACCTTTGCTTTCTGATTTGATTCTGAGCATTTTCCTGTGTGCTACCTTAAACATTTTGAAATTTATGTCTCTGGAAATCTGCCCCAACCCCATTTTTTTTTTTTTTTATTCTATGACCAGAGCTCCATACAAGCAGATCAGAAATGGATTGTAAGGGCAGCTACAGAGCAAATAATTTGCAATTTCTTGCTGTTAAACACACGTGGAGGCTCAGTGGGAAAGGTGTAAATAACCATGGCCAAGCCCAGCATCGACCTGGGCACGGTGCAAAAATTCTTCCTATGATTCCTCTTCTCATTTCTCTCTGCAGCCTGATGGATTCTGTGCATTTCTTTTTATCACTGACATCCTGAAGTGAAGCTTCTGCAGGTGTGGGCCACGCTGAGGAGCTTTTCCTCTCTTCAGTCATAACAACAATTAATTAAGCATCACCTTAATTAGCTGCTTGCATGGTCTTGGCTTGAAAAGTGGCTGATTTTGGTGTTGGATTTGTGGTGTTCCTAGAGCTCGGATGAGATGCTGGTGGCTGCACTGCAGGGGTGCCCTGGGGTGGGATCAGCTGCTCCCAGCATTGATGGGGAGGCAGCAGGGCTTGGGAAAGGTGGGAGGGTGTGAATGTGTGACCCCAATCCCACAGGCAGCTTTTCCACCCGGGAGGGTGCAGTTGTTCTAGGCAGAAGTTGTTTTAAAGGTTTTATGATCCAGGTTTGGGCTGCAAGGAGCAAGCTGAGCACATTTCAGCTGTTCCTGAGACCACTCCAGGTGCTCCCCTTGATGCCTTAAATGGCTCCCTAGAAACAGAGACTAAACAGGAATAAAGGAATAAAGGAGGGATTGATTGGAAAGGCCTTCAGAGGTCACCCTCTGGGCTCCAGAGGCTCCTGCCTCAGTGCATCCCAACATGGACAATGACAGCTCCCGAGTTCTTCCCACTTTGATATCAGCATCAATTGCCCAAGCAGAAGGCAGGCAAGGATGGAATTTGCCCAAGCTTGCCCCCCTCTCCCCAAGATGAAGGTTTGCAGTTGTTGGGCCCAGGAGGGTCTGGGTGTCCTTGGAGAGCGAGCTGGAGAGGCTTTGTTATGTCAGTGTGAGCATGAGAGAACAGCACTGAACGAGCTCCAGGGAGCTGCAGAGTCACACTGGGCACTGCAGGGCTGGGAACAGAGAAAAGTTAAAACCTAAGGCATCACCTGGGCTGGGATTCCCTGGTGCTGTGCTGCCTGTTGGCTTTGCTGCAGCTGCAGGACAAACCCTGGAGTGCTCCAGGGACACAAACCCAGCTCTGGGCAGCACCTGCAGCTCCCCACTCTGCCCCTGGGGTTGTGCAAAACTGAAGATGCTGCTTTAGCTCCAGGATTTTGGCTCAGCATCACCTCTGATCCACCAGGATGTTCTGCTTTGGCTCCCTGCCTTTACCCATCACTGGTTCCGTGTCTGCAGCTCCTCCTCACAACCAGAGCTGCTCCTTTCCTCACATTCCTGCTTTTTCTCACATGGAAAACACCCAGCTTTGGGCAGCAAGGAATAGAATGGATCCCTGGTGGGGGATAACAACACTCAGGTGCTTGGCTGGTGAGAGCAGAGCTCGTTCATGGCTGTTTGAAGCCTTCAGTGACTGCAGGATTTGGGCAAAACCTCACCTGGTTTCAGTCCTCACCTTTTTTTTTAAGAGCTGTAACGACGGCTGTGGGATTTTGCCTTATTTGATGTTTCTAACTGATAAACATGAATGTTTTTGTCGGGTCAGCAGCCTGCTCATGCCATCTGTGAGGTGCTGGGAAGCCAACTTTGGTTATTTTAGGAAGGAACACAATGGGGCTGATATTGGGTAGAACTGAGCCCAAGCCTTTGCCCACTGGAGGAGATCTCAGCTGCAACACTTCCAGAACCTAAAATATAAAGAAATGTTGGCACTGGAAAGGCCTTGCCAAGAAAACATTGGGAATTTCCATGGTTGGAGCACACAGACACCTCTGAGCTCAGTGACACCATTGACCAGGTCAGGTTCTGCTCCCACTCAGCCTCTCCCTCAACACTTAACTCAACATTCAAGGCTTATTTCTTATTTAAATATTTTGCCTTCCACTAGATTTTGCCTTCAAGCAGGTGGATGCTCATGGGTCCCCTTTCTGTGCCACCACATCTGTGAAGTGCAGGGAAAAATCTGAATTAGCATTGAGGTCGATCAAAAGGTTTTATTTCCACGTAAAAATGTCTTTTTTTTCTGGGATTTAAAGCCCCCAAAGTAAAGGACGAACAGAATTTCTAAGTGGTTTGGGAGATGTTCACCATCAGTGTTGATAAAAACCCACATGTTGTGTGCTCCTCCAGATCCATCACACCCAAGTTTAGCACAGGTTTAGTATTTAAATGTTTCTTAAAAATTCATAAAAAAAAAAAAAAAGAAAAAAAGAAATCCACCCTCCCCAAAAAAATCCCCCTAAATTATGGGAGGAGGATGCCAGCGAGGGAGGAAGGTGATCAATTAAGACATTAAGCATTTTGCTCCACATGGACACATCTGCATGGCAGCCAAATAATGCAGCCATCAGCTCATTTTCAGGGGGCTGCTGCCTACTTCAACTCGGTGCTCAGATCAAAGAGAAAATGTCTGCTCGCATTTTCTAATCAGAAAAGGGATGCTAATTTAGGTTCCTTAATGTGTGGTGATAAGAGACTTCTTCAATTAACTGAATTCTATAGGCCAGAAAATAAAAAAAAAAGGGGGATACAAAGGGAGTCAGGCTGGAAAGGCAGAAGTTCTCATTAAATCAAAGGTCCAATATTCATTACCTCCAGCATCTGGGGCTAAACACTAAACGTGGAGCTCATCAAAGGGGGTTTAATGGGTTAAATTGAGAATATAATCTAATTAAAATATTAGATACGAGTAAACAGCTCTTTGATATGCATCTGAAGGTTTCATTAAAACAGGCACTTGAGGTTTGGATTAAGGGGGGATTATCACTTTTGAGCAGGAACAACAAGTTGAGGTGCCCTGATCAGAAATGCTTCAAAGTGCTGCCATTTGGTTTGAAAAATAAAAGCAAAAGAGCATGGAACCATTTCCCAGCCTGGAAAAAAGGACTCTCCCAAAGGAGAAGAGGCTGAGGAAGAGGAAGGTTGCACCCCAGAAGCTGGAATTGGATGCTGGAAGTGACAAAAAAACCATGGAAAACACTCCCCTATAGCCTGAGCCATGTTCCCATATTGGATGATTCTTCCACCGAGGCTTCCCAAAATATTCTCAGTATTTCTCAATATTCCCCAAAACGCCCTAAACTCCCAGCTGTGAGTCCAAGGGGCTGATCCAGCAGGTGGAGAGGAGTCTCTGCCCTCAGGAGGGGCTCAAAGCAAGGCCCTTGTCCCTTTTCCATGTCCCTTTTCCATGTCCCTTTTCCATGTCCATTTTCCCTGTCCCTTTTCCATGTCCCTTTTCCATGTCCCTTTTCCATGTCTCTTTTCCAGGTCCCTTTTCCATGTCCCTTTTCCATGAGGAAGGGCAGTGTGGGGATCACTTCTCCCCTGTATTAAGCCAGGATATTCTTCTCAACCCCACAAAAAAGAGACCCAATAAATGGAATAAAGCAATCCCACACCACCACAAAGTAGCTGGATTCATTCCTTCCTTCTACCCAGCCTGTTTTCCAGGAGATTTTAACCCAAATTCCCTGGCTGTGGGCTCTAATCACATTTCATATGCTGACTTAACTCATAATTCACTAAGTTAGAGGAATGGAAGCACCCTAAGAAACCCATCTGCTTGTTGTTATTTTTACAGACTTAATCTGTTAAAAGCTCTTTCCTCTCCAAACATGCAGCTCTCAATTATCCTTAGTTACCCAATATATTTTCCAACTGCTCCTGGTTAATCCCAGATTGTCTGCATGCTCAGCCAGGACTTGTTTGGAATTTTTCTTGCCCCAAATGAAGCTTCAACAGTTTGGGCTTGATGTGGGAATTCTTCACTGAGAGATAACAGAGCAACAATTCAATAATTAGCATTGTGTCATTGCCAGCTGCTGGGTTTGGGGCAGAATTTTGTCCTTTTTTTAGTAGCAATGGATTANTTATAAGAATATTAGATTTTTATTAATAAGAAGGTTATTTTTAATGTTTTGCAGATATGTGGCATGTTCAGATGTTTAAAAATGATCCAGCTGTGACAAGCCAGGAACTGATTGGTCTGATGCAATTTCTGGATCATTTATTTCAAAGAAAAAAGACCAGAGGACCAGATTGAAAGTGCTATGAATGCAAATGGCCAATTTATTAAACAAAATAGGTACAAGTAGAACCAATTCTAACATTTAAAAATGGTTAAACTTAAGCCAGTTTAAATTTGAGTGGGCTGGGAAGTCAAGATGTGATGGTCACAGCCCAAAATAAAACAATTGAGGCATTTTTGCCTCCAAGAGATCCCTGAGATTTCCCCAAAAACCTATAAGATATGAAGGGCTTTGAAAGCAGCCACAACTTCCTTCTCCTTCTTGTGCCTGCTCCACAGAGATTCCAGGGATGGGATTTGGGGCAAACTGGTTCCATTTGGGGCCTGGGGCAGAACCTTTCCCTGCTTCACCTCCTGCTCTGATTGCCTCGTGGTGAAAGTCTTTGGTCTTGGGATCTTCTTGGCATATTCCAGAGCCTAAAACCAGGAAAATTGGGGTAAATGGTTAAGAGAAAACCTGGCCAACATTTCCGAGAATATTCAGGTGGGATGAGGAGGATTTCCCTGAATTCCTGATCTTGTTTCTGACAGAATTCAACCCCAGATTGCAAAATAACCCAGCCTGAGATTTGCTGCCTGGTACCACTGAAGGCCACCTCAGACACTGANGGAATTTTTCTTGCCCCAAATGAAGCTTCAACAGTTTGGGCTTGATGTGGGAATTCTTCACTGAGAGATAACAGAGCAACAATTCAATAATTAGCATTGTGTCATTGCCAGCTGCTGGGTTTGGGGTGTAATTTTGTTCTTTTTTTAGTAGCAACAGATTATTTTTGCCTTTATTTCTGGCCACAAGTCTCCCCTGCGAGGAGAAATATTTCTCTTCAGAAAAAAGTGAAAAATTTCTCTTCAGAAAGAGAAATATTGCTTGTGTTAAGGTTATCAGGTGAAACAGAAGGTTATTATCTTTATTAAGAAGATTATTANCAGAGGACCAGATTGAAAGTGCTATGAATGCAAATGGCCAATTTATTAAACAAAATAGGTACAAGTAGAACCAATTCTAACATTTAAAAATGGTTAAACTTAAGCCAGTTTAAATTTGAGTGGGCTGGGAAGTCAAGATGTGATGGTCACAGCCCAAAATAAAACAATTGAGGCATTTTTGCCTCCAAGAGATCCCTGAGATTTCCCCAAAAACCTATAAGATATGAAGGGCTTTGAAAGCAGCCACAACTTCCTTCTCCTTCTTGTGCCTGCTCCACAGAGATTCCAGGGATGGGATTTGGGGCAAACTGGTTCCATTTGGGGCCTGGGGCAGAACCTTTCCCTGCTTCACCTCCTGCTCTGATTGCCTCGTGGTGAAAGTCTTTGGTCTTGGGATCTTCTTGGCATATTCCAGAGCCTAAAACCAGGAAAATTGGGGTAAATGGTTAAGAGAAAACCTGGCCAACATTTCCGAGAATATTCAGGTGGGATGAGGAGGATTTCCCTGAATTCCTGATCTTGTTTCTGACAGAATTCAACCCCAGATTGCAAAATAACCCAGCCTGAGATTTGCTGCCTGGTACCACTGAAGGCCACCTCAGACACTGAAGAAGTGCTTTTATTTTTAAAAAGGAAGAACAGCACAAATCTATTAAACTTATAAACATTTTTTCCCCAGCCTCATTAAGCCCTCAGGCAGGAGTTTTGCAGGTTAGCAGGACAAGCTCAGATTCTGCTGCCTGATGGACTCAACTCCCAACATTAACAACCAAAACAATGCCTGGAACATGGAAAGCTGTCCTGGAGAGGGAATGGAAGGAGTATTCCAGGAATCCTGGAGCTGGCAGAGCCTTGGTTTAACCTGGGATGGGGTTTGGTGTCTGTGATTGCTGCATGGACTTGGAAACTCCAGTGGAAGCTGTGTTACCTCATGATCCTGGAGACTGAGTGTCTGGGATGCTTCCTAAAAGAATCCAACCCCCTTTTTGACAACCAAAAAATGCTGTTTCGTCCCTTTTTGATAATCAAACACTGCAGTTTTGTCCCTTTTTCATAACCCACACAGCAGTTTTGTCCCTTTTTGATAACCAAACACTGCAGTTTTGTCCCTTTTTGATAGCCAAACACTGCAGTTTTGTCCCTTTTTGATAAACCAACACTGCAGTTTTGTCCCTTTTTGACAACCAAAAAATGCTGTTTTGTCCCTTTTTGATAAGTTTTGTCACTGCAGTTTTGTCCCTTAGTGTGAGATTTGGGAATAAATGCAAGGAACTGAGGAATTCCCACCCAGAACTCCCCAGCTTTGCTCTGCAGCCTGCAGTCCTCACTCATCACCTGGCAGAAATTCCCTTTAAAGGGACTCAGCTCTCACCTTCTGTCTGGACTCTGACGACACTTGAGGCTTTGCAGGCAACCTCTGCACCACAATAATGTTTTTCATGTTATAGTCATTAATTTGCTTGGAATATTCCTTTTGCAGCTTTAGCTTCTGTTTCTGAGAAAAGCAGAGAAGGGGCACGGAATGAACTGGCTCAGGGGATCCATCAATGAAAACCTTTTCCCACCAAATATTCCATTTCCAACCTGGCCTTGCCATTGATCCCTCGGCAGAACTCAACAGGAGACCCTGATGAATGGCACAGCTTTTTTTAGCTGCTTTTCCCTTTTAAGAGCTTTTCCCTGGGCTGAATAGAGGATGGAGCTTGGCAGAAATGTGTCTTTATTCTGAATGTCCTGAGCTGTTTCACCAGAGTGCAGCCAGGTATTTTCTGCTGTTTGCACCATTTCACTCCCACTTTTAATTTATTGTGGATCTTTACAGCCCAGCCACACGAGTGTGTCATTTCCTGATGTGCAATTAGCCCTCATTAACTCCTATATCTGGATTTTAAAAATTAAAATGATCCCCAGGACACTCATTTTTCCATTTATTTGAAATTTTCCTGTAGGATCTCCAGCTAGCCAAGGATATGAAGTCCCAGATAATCATGAATTGCTTCTCAGCAGTGATTTCTCTGCCACTTTCCTCTGCCTAAATTCACTTTTGGGTCACTCACTTTCTCTTTGATTGCTTCATAGTCAGGTCCGAGGCCTCCAAGCTTCATATCCATATTTATGTAGAATTTTGAGCTACACAGCTGAAAAACAAACAGCAAACAGATTTTCCTCGATATGAATTCACAGAGAGAATAATTAAAGAAAGTTCTGTAGTGGAAACTCCAGGATTTAATTTGCAATCTCAGCCTTAGCCCTGATACATCTCATTTTAAATAAGTGACCAGCAGGACTGAATTAATGGCACAAGACAAATGACATAGAATTTCCTTTGGATCCAGGTGGGAAATCACCAATTATCCAAAGCACAAAGTGATATTTTCTCGGTCAAAAATGACCTTTTGTGAGCTTTATTTTGAAACAGCTTAAAGCCAACCATTTGATGGGATTAAAATGAGACTGCAAAGAAATTTTTGTAGGAGAAGCAGACAAAATTTTTGATTTTCATGGCAAAAAATAGGCAAAGGATGTTAGTGAGAGTAACCTTTCCTTGTTCTCAAAGCTGTGCTAGAAAATTGTCCACAGACAGCTGAAAAATCCAAGTTTTGCAGCCCAGTAAAAGCTTTATGAGTGCACAGTGAAGGAAGGAGTGACAGTGATGCCATTCCAACACTTCAGGACATCACACAAAGACCCAAATGCCTCCATAATGTTTTTATTCTCTTTCAAGGCCACTGGGTTATGTTTAGAAGTGAATGATGTTTTAAAAACCTGTCAGTGAAGCTCAGGATGAGCAGCTCTGTAGGAATTTCAACCCCGGAGTAATGCAGGAACACCAATTCCTACATGCAAATAAAACAGGCATTTCCTCAAAACACAGGTCCAAGTCGAGCTCAACCACAGAGAAATTAATTCTCTGCACTAAATTTCCTCTTTTGTGCCAGCTGCTCCTATTCTTATGTGCTTTAACTGGCTAATTTTGAATTTTAGGTGCAGTGAGGGAGGAGTACATGGTGGTGTCCCACAAAATCAGGGTTTGCTTGCTTTTGCAGCATTTGTTTATGAGGCAAATCTGGATTTCCCTGGGAGACACAAACACTCTGATTCTCTGTGCATTCCTCACGTGGGAAGCGTGAGAAAACCACAGCAAACACGAGACAAGAAACAAAAAGGTTTCAACAGAAAGGGAAGGAAATATCCCCTTCAGTTACCATCATAATCCTGCTAATTCTTCTTAGGGGCACTCAGGCAGCAATACCCAAACTGCCTCCTGGATGAAACACTGCAATAATTATTCCAGCTTAGTTTGTCTGCTCCTGAGACTTGGAGCAAACTTCCCAAGTGTTTAATTCACCATGGGCAGCTTTCTGCTGTGCTAAGTGCTGACACCAGGCAAAGTGAGCACACAGAGGGGACAAAAGAGATCCAAGTTTTAATAAGGAGCCAAATGGGATCATCAGGAGGCTTGGGGATAATGTTTATGCCGTTAGCTTTACAAATCCTCTAAGTTTGGGGTGGGAATCCCTTGGAAAGGAGCATGAGGAGGATAATGGATGGCTCAGATGTGCCTGCAGCTCCACACCAACAGCCTGATCCCAAATAATTTTATCCCTGGATAACTTAGAGGACAAACACTGCTCTGTGTGTCCCTGGAGCTAATCCAGGCTGACCCGGGGAGAGCTGGAGGATCCCTCTGGGCTCAAATGATTTCAGTTTCTACCTTTGTCCCATGATTTTTAATGCTCTGCTGAGTGCCCAAGTGCTTTTTAAAACAATATTTGTCAGTCCCTATTTATTTTGCTTTTTCCACAACTTTGGATTATTAAGAAAAACTCTTAGAGGGCGACCAGAAATGTTAAACCACCCAACCCACATCTATTTTCTCACCTTCCTGCTGGCCCTGGGCTGGTTTTGCTTTTCCATCTGCAGGAGAGATCCTTCTGAGTTGCTTCTCCTCATTTTCCTTGGATTTCCTTCAGCTCTTCCCGAGTCTCCCTGTGAGCCTCCCTGTACCTGGGACCGGGCAGGTGGGAGCAAACTCCACAACCACCTGTCAGCAAAATCACCTCTCAAATCAGCAATTCCTGCCTGATGTTGCTCCATTTCTGTAAAACGTGAGGTTCCACAAGAGGCTGTTGGTGAACTGCGAACAAAACACGAGAAAGGCCTTAAAAAATGAGGGGGAAAGAGTGAAAAGAACCTTAATTTACACACAGCAGGGAGCTTAACAACCAACCTGAACGTGGAATATGGGAAGATGGGGATTTCACAAGAAATGGCTCTGTTTGCACCCAAGTGTGTGGAAAATAAATGGAAAAAAAACCCCACAAATGGGGAAATTTCAGCCTGCTGCAAAGGCAGCTGAAGCCAATGAAAGCCTGCTGAGTGCTGAAAGAATTATTTGTTTGTGTAAAATAAGAATTTCATTTCTTTGTTACTGAGACAGGTGAAATTCTACATAACTGAGGATTTTCCTGCTCTCCCCTTTAGGATAGGACTGACCCTGCAAAGCCAATTTTGCTGCCACTCCCTGCACACCTAATTTAAGCACAATGCACTTTCCTATCTGTATTTTAAACTTTTCCTCCCAGCCTCCCAGAAGAAAAAATTCTATTGGGGAAAATTCCAGGCCTGGAGGACAGAATTGTCTTTTTCCATGCTTTTTGTGTGTGGAAAAAATGTCTTTTTCCAAAAATCAATAGCTACAATGAATCTTCAATTAGTGGTAAATTACAATGGCAGGTTTGTAGCAAATAAAATTTATACTTTGGATTTTAAAGCATTTCTGTATCCATTTGTTCATTTTCTGGGCATCACAGTGGGATGATAACATCATTTTATCACTTCCATCCTCACCACAAACTGTCCTGATACCTGTTATCCTCATGAATGTGATTTTTGAAATCTTGAAGTGGTGCTTGATCCTTCACCCTTTCTTGAAAACTTGCATTCAAAACAGATGAAATATTGCTAAATTTTGGGTGTGCCTGGAAAATGGTGCTGTTATCCCTGGAAAATTGCTGCCCAGGGGTGTGGCTGCTTGATGGAATTCCACGGGGAGAGTCATGCTGGTGCTTCTTGCTCTCCTTGCTGGGATGCTCTGAGTATAAATCCTCTGCTGGGTAAAAATTACGGAATATCGGGAGAAAACGATGGCTAGGTGTGGTAAAATCCGGCTGGATTGAGTTTGGGAAATGATTTAAGCCAGTTTTGGGTTTTTCTGCTAGGTCAGGGCCGACAGAAGAACTTGGATCCAGTGCTGTGCTGCTGTCCTGCTCCACTGCAGCCTCAAATCCTGGGATCTGCTGGTGCCAAGGCTTTGCTTCTGCTGCTCCTCCTGGGAGCTGCTGGCCATCATTCCTTGGAAAAGCTCTTCCACTGAGAGCTGGGTTGGATTCTGTTTTATTTCCTTGGGAGGACTTGTGCTGCTCCTGCAATGAGTTACCAAGGGCTGGGTGAATGTCAGTGGTTGCTATTTTAGATATTCCTCAAAAAGTTTCATTACACACATCAAAATCCCTCTGTGCTGCCTCCTCCTGACCCTGCTCATGGCTGGGCTGAAGCCAAAATTCAGATTTGGAGGAACCCTCAGCCCAGAACAGAAGCAGAGATGTCATTCCGGTGCTGCCACCATGAACAATTCTGCATCAAAACTTAATGGGCTGAGACAAATTCTGCAGCTCTGCAGAGTGAAGAGAGGTCCTGGCAGGTGCAAACCAGAAAAGTTGAAGCTACAGTAAATGTGAAATGAATTTTATCTGCATGAGGTGCAAAAATAGGTGCCCTTGAATGCACAGGTCTCACCCTGTGGACAGAAGGTAACTCCTTGTGGACCCTCTGTGGAAAATATTTCAAAAATCAAGTCAGTTCTTGCTTCTAATGCCCCAAATTTCAGGCTTTGTACACACTGTTAGACTGGCCCGTGGTAGAACAGACTGATGCCAATTATATAAATAATCTTATTCCTAAACCAAGCACTCCTCCCTGCAAAGGATACCCCAGATGACAAAGATCCCAGAATTTAAGCACACCAGGACTGCTGTTGAGAGCCAAACTGCCACACTCTGAACCTGAAATTCATTTCTGCCTTTCCAATCACAGCATCAGGTGCTGCCCACCTGGAGGAAAGGCTTGGATTTCCTTCCAGGGAATCCACAAATCCATTCCCATTAAATCTCTGTCAGGGCTGAAATCCTCCCTCCCTGCCCCTCTTTTGTGAGGAGCCCTCGTGGCAAATGCACTCAGAATAGCTGCTTGGGAAAGGTGTGAAACACACACAATTCCTGAAGGTTTTGGGAAAAGCTTTAGCCCTGGGAATCCTGATTCCTGCTTGGGAAAGGTGTGAAACACACACAAGTCCTGGAGAAATTGGGAAAAGCTTTAGCCCTGGGAATCCTGATTCCTGGAGCTTCACTGTCCCAGCACACTGTGGAATTGTCTATTTTTGGCTCCTGCCAAAATTATTATCTATTCAGGAGATGATTTGGTTGATAATCTAAAATTACAAAGTAGTCCATGGTTGTGTTTGATGGTTTGGGAGGATTCTGAGCCAGAACTTCACCGTTTCTGCCTTATTTTTTCCCCTAAAATTAAGGGAGAGTTAATTAATTGCCATAAACCAGAAAATGCAACCAAAAAAATCTCCTAAACAGATAATAATTTTGGCAGGAGCCAAACTGGGAGCAGGGCAATGTTTCCTCACTTAAACAATGAAATAAATAAATACCTCATTCTATAATAATATTATTATTCCTTATTTATAGAATTATACCTAATTCTATAATAATAAATACTTCATTCTGGAGCAAATCTCTCCCAGTGAACAGCAGAATAAAATCCTGTTTGTATTTTACAGCAGTGCAGCAGCTCCCAGCCTTTAAATTCCAGAATTTAAACAGTGCCTGGATCACTTCAAATCCTTGGAGCATGCAGAGAGTAACTGAGTTTGCCAATAATAATCTTTGGTTTTTTATCAGTGATGATCAGTTTTTATCTTTATTGCTCCAAATATTGAATCATTGCATTGCTTTAAATGCCAGCATAAATCAGATTTACAGATTCAGGAGTGTGGAGGAAGTGACTGTGACTTCTACTTGGAGCATTTATCTGGTTTCTGGTAATTAATTAACTCCTCCTTAATTTTAGGGGACAAATCAGGCAGAAATAGTGAAGTTCTGGCTAAGAATCCTCACGAACCATCAAACAGAACCTGGTTTGGAATTTTAGGTTATCAACCAAAAAATCTCCTAAATTAATAGATAATAATAGATAATAATAGGTAATAATAGATAATAATAGATGGTGTGAGCTCAGAATTCCTTGGCATTTTGCTTTAAATGTATTCACTATATAAAGCACAAGTGCATTAAATGACAGTGATTACCTATTGATATAAATTTAAGGATTTACTGTCAGTAATAGGGACTTTAAAAACAACAAGATGACAACTTTAAACACTCAAATTCAATGCTTTTACAGCACTCAATTATTAAATTCTATTGCATTTCAATTATCAAATTCTCTTGGAAAGGAACCTTGAGCTGCTGTCCTTTTGGGTACCATTTGTCTTCAGGCTTCATCTTCCCAGTCTGGAATGTTGGGAAACTCTGGAGTGATTCTTCATCAGCTGGGGGAGGATCTGTAAGCTAAAAACCAAGAATGCTCATGGCCACAGATGAAAGGATTAAAAAATCTTTGGAAATCAAGTCAGTTCTTGCTTGATTGAAAAAATCTTGGGGAAAAAATGAGAAATAATTTGCGTCCTCTTCAAATTAAAATGCTAAAGTTTGGCATTAGAGAATGGATAACAAGGAGAGAAATGAGAAAAGAGAGAAAAAATAAGGCAAACCCAATTAACAGCTGGGAGGGAGAATTCATTCTACTTTTAAGAGGAAGGAAAAAGAGGGAAATTGCAGGAAGTGTGCAGCACTGAAACCTTCTTGTGACTCAAATATCTGAGCTCCTCCATTTCTGTGAGAGCCACTGGATGCACCTAATAGCAGAAAAACAAGCAGAAACCATCCCTGGGCAGGCAATCAGACACATCCAGGCCTCCACGGGAGAGCTCGCAGGAGGAGCTGGCAGAGCACAGCAATGGGGAGTGAAAGGCACGAGGAGGAGCTGCAGGAATAAATCTTGGGATGCACAGAGCCTGGAAAAACAGACTCCCCAACAGGGATGTCTCCACACAGCCACAGCTGTGGGATAACCACGGCTGGAAATTTAATTAGGGCAAGTTTTTGAGGGTGGCTTTGTTGGCACTGCACAAAGCCAAGTGATCTCCTTGTAAATAGAGCAATAATTAAAATTTTTCTCGAACTAATCAAACTTTTTTTTTTTTAAAACCTATAAAACTGCAGGAAATCCAATTTTTAATGTGTTTTTGTTTATATTTTTTTGTCCCTGAGTATTTTAGGTGGTGAAATGTGTTGGGCAGAGCCACTGTGAGAGGAGACTGTGGAACTGGAGTAGCCCCACAGGAGAACCTGCACTGAGAACATCTCCGTGGGAGAATTAGGGAATTATCAGGGGGAACAAAATGTGGGCAGCTGAGCCTCTCACTTTGGGGCTGAGAGATTAGCACAGCTAAGAAAAGGTGGGCAGGGTTTGTTGTTGGATTTATGGGTGATCTCATGACTCCAAATTCAGTGTAAATCCCATCGGCTGGGACTGGAAAAAAAATCATGAGAAAATTAAAAAATACCACAGAGGTTTTCCTGAGCTGTGGACAGACACAGCTTTGCAGTGAATAAGATGGTTTTTTTTTTGGTGGAACCAACTGACTCAGTGCCTGGATGGAGTGCTGGGCAGGTAAAACATACTTCTACATTATCTCTTTGAAAGAGGAACAGGACACAACCTCCGCCAGCATTATTATTATTATTTTTTTTTTTTTTTGTTGTGAACCATTCTATTAATACCAATCAAATTGAGAAAATGATCAAATGAAATTGCATTTTGAGAATCATAAGCTGTGTAATGCCTATTCTGTTAAATTGAGGCCCATAATTGCTTCTCCACTGAAAAGATACAACAAAGACAGCAATCATGGCATGTCATTATCCCAGACTGGCAAACCAGCCTTTGCAGGGAGGACTTCAAAGGCTTGTGGTTCTCGAATTGCATTTGGCTGCTATTGTTGAAGCTCAGGCAATCTTGATTAGGTGTTTACACCGAGGGAAGGCTCAGTGCACAGAGAGTCTGAGTGCCTTGGTCTAGAGCCATTAAAAAATTGTACATTATGTTCCTGGCTTTGAAGTAAGGGGCTTGGAGGTAGGAAAGCAACTGAGATTGAGAGCAGCTGAGCTAGATTGGGCCACTACTTCTCTTTTTTTTGCCTCTCTCTCTCTCTCAGAGAAACTCATCATGGGGTTCTTTAAGAATCAGGCAACACTGCAAAGAACTTGATGCTGTATAAAATGCTATAGAAATTAGTGAATATCCAGATCAGCAGGGGTTTCTGGTGTGTTTTGGTACATCCAGCACGGAGATAACTGCTGTAAATCTTGCAAATATTTTAACTCATCTTATGTCAGCTGTGCACCAAGCCCTGCCCTCAAAGTAAACACTATTTCCTTACCACAGCCCCCTGGCAGCCAGCAGTGATCAGGTCAATAAATCCATCCTCAAACCCCCTGCAAAGCTCAAAATAGTCCAGTTTAGGAAGCAACAGTTTGATTGGTGCCATGTGGCTCATTTGCTTCTTCCCACACTTGGTGGTTTTGCACCCTGGATGAAATTTTCCAGGGGAGGTGACCAAAGTTGGCTCCTGGACCACCAAGATGCTCCTCTCAGGCCTTTTTTTCACCCCTTCCAACAAGACTGAGCCATGGATATCCTGGTTAGGAATCAGTAAATACTGATTTACTTCTGCCTGTCCTGCAGCAAAGCCAAAGGTGGCTGACAGCAGGAACTGATGGAACCACAGAATTATGGAATGCTTGGGTGGGAAGGGACAAAGCTCCTCCTGTGCCACCTCCTTGGGCAGGGACACCTTCCACTAGCCCAGCTTGCTCCAAGCCTTGTCCTGGAACACTTCCAGGGATGGGAAGTTCCCAACTTCCCTGGACAAGAAGCAGTTGCAGCTGTATTGACTTGTCTAGGTTAGGAATTCACTTCCCTACACACTGCCTGGCCCTTGCTGTGTCCCACCTCTGCTGCCCCCATGGCCACTGCAGCCACAGAATCTTCTCTCATAGCCCTGATTTTAACAGATTCCTTTGCCCATTCCATATTTTTGAACAGTGTCTGCACAATGAAGTCCTGATCCTTGACTCCAGCACTTGGACAGGAAAGATTTCCAGAATTCCCTGAATAGAAAACATAATCATATCGACATAGCTCTAATTAGCATCCATCTACACTCATTATTTTTACCATCATCCAAATTAGAACTGAAAAAAAAACAAGTGCTCTTAATAGCTCTGCTAGAATAAAAAAAATCCTGTCCATCATTCCTGCCACTGGAATGTAGTCAGAAAATTCCCTCTAATGTTGTGTCAACCCTTCATTAGCCTTGGCACAGGTGTCACTTGAAGCACAGAGTCCCTGGAGCTCCCCAAGGTAAGAATTCTCTGTGTGCAGTGATTCAGTGACCCCTCCCTTCCCATGATGCATAAGTAGCAATAAACTCATTTATAATGGTTCATTAGGAAGTGTAATTACATTTCCACTCGAACCTGCCCACAAGTTGGCTGACACTGTGCAGTCAGTCAGGACTTCCAGACACAAGGGCTGCTGTCCAGTACCAGGTTTGGTCTGGGGTCTGTTCAGGCTTGGGATGTAATCCCATGGAAATCTCATGGAGTTCAAGGCCAAGCACTGTCCAGAGGAAGCCATGGAGATGCTCCAAGGGTTGGAGCTCCTCTGGAGCCAGGCTGGGAGAGCTGGGGGTGCTCACCAGAGAGGAGAAGCTCCAGGGAGAGCTCAGAGCTCCTTGCAGGGCCTGAAGGGGCTCCGGGAGATCTGGAGAGGGACTGGGGCCAAGGCATGGAGGGACAGGACACAGGGAATGGATCCCAGTGCCAGAGGGCAGGGCTGGATGGGATATTGGGCAGGAATTGTTCCCTGGGAGGGTGGGCAGGCCCTGGCACAGGGTGCCCAGAGCAGCTGTGGCTGCCCCTGGATCCCTGGCAGTGCCCAAGGCCAGGCTGGACATTGGCACAGTGGGAGGTGTCCCTGCCATGGCTGGGGTGGCACTGGATGAGCTTCAAGGTTCCTTCCAACCCACTTTGCATTTGCTACATCAAGCAAAACCTGGAATAAGCCACTAGCAGAGAGAATCATTATCACACTCATGTTGGCCAAGCAGAAAAAATGAGAGACAGCATAAAAAGAACCACTGATGAGGGGCAATGCAGATACCAGGGAAGGAAGACAGAATTTCCTTAGCATTAAGATTAAAAAGTAATCTTAAAAAGAGATCTGTGACACTTTCCTGGCCAGGAATGGGCAGCTGGAATGTGACCATCACTGGGTTTGGGAGTAAAAGGAGATTTATCAATTATGAAATAAAGGCTGAAATCAGAAGTTGCCAGTTCCATGATGGATTGCAAATCCACTTCTCTCCTCTGCACAGCCAAGAGTTCAGCACCAGACAAACCTCAGCCTGTATAGATTAGGGAATATATATAAATTTACCCACCTGCCCTTGAAGAATTTGCTGCTTTTTGTTGTGCAGCTCAAGGTAGGAATTTATCTTCTCAGACTGTAGCCCTAAAGTCCGTTTATTTTTCTTCACAAAGTTCTTTTTTGCTCTTTGGGGTGGATCTTGTTGATTCTGAGGAGGAAAAGCACGGCCAGGATTACCTCTGGAATGAGATCCATCTGCAGGTTCTCTCTTCTTGGCTTGTGGCCCATCAGGTTCCTTGCTGGCTGCAACATTTCCTCCGTGAAAGCTGAATAATTCTGGATCAAACTCTGAGAGTGAATCCTGAGTCTCTCCCTCCTGCTGACTATTTTCCGAGGAGCCATCGGAATGGAGGTAAAATGAATCCAGGGAGAAGTCCTCGCTGCTTCCAACAGAAACTTTGGATTCTTTCTCTGCCTTAAAAAATTCTGCTTCCTTCTCTGCACTCTTCCAGTGAGGGTTGTACCTCAGGCTGGAATATTTGTCCACAGGCTGTTTTTCCCTAATTAAAAAACAAACACCAAATTATTTCTGCATTAATTGTACAAATTCTGTATTATTTCGGCATGCAAACAAATGTCCTGCTGTGAGCAGATGAATTATTTCAGTGCATTCAGTATGAGATCAGGATCAGAATAGTTTTATCAAATATTTTTTAGTAGAAAATTTAGGCAGGACTTCCTCTTCTTTTTTAATTTCCATCATCAGTGAATGGTAAATTGATCTCCCATTGAGATCACAGTGGAATACAATCATTGGCCTAAATTTGGCACGGGCATTTTTAAATCCTAGTAGAATCAACTAAAAGGTGAAATTATAAATTGCATAATTCTGTTTTTCCTTAAAATTATTCAGTCTACAAAAAGTAGTTTGTGTTGTTCCTTCTGCAGAGACTCTGCTGAGTGAAATAAAAGTGCAATTCCTGGTAAAATCAGTTTCTGAGGTGTCCTTTTGAGACTGCCCAAGCGAGAACAGCCTCAGCTCTGTATTCTTATATTCTCATTCCTATGAAACATCATGATGCTTTGATAAAAAACTCCTTCTATAAAAGACTTAAAATCACTTTTCATTATAAAAGAGGCTGTGATTAGATAAGAACAGGAAAACACAAATGAGAGATTTCTGTGGGTTTGCTTATTTTCTTTAACAAGTGGCCACATTATTGCTCTGAATCACATTTGTCATAAAGCAAAGCCAGGTGCTCTGCCTTAAAAAAATCCTACAATTGATCCAATTTCTGATTTAAGATCTTATCCAAAGGGGGAATAACTAACTGCAGGAGTCAAATACATCCAAACAAGCTTCCAGGACAAGTGCAGGAGGAAAGAATGGGGGAGAAAAAAAGCTTTCAACACTGTTTTTTCCTTCCCTGGACCTACACTACAGCCCTGGTTTCTTCATGAATCTGCCAGAGGAACATTTAGAGACTCTGAAATCTGATTGATTCTTCAGCTCCTATTAAAGAAATCTGCTGGCTTGCCCCAAGTGTGGCCTAGTTAATGATATTAACATTTCCATAAATCATTTATTCAACCTTGGAAAAGCTCTTCCACTGAGAGCTGGGTTGGATTCTGTTTTATTTCCTTGGGAGGACTTGTGCTGCTCCTGCAATGAGTTACCAAGGGCCAGGTGAATGTCAGTGGTTGCTATTTTAGATATTCCTCAAAAAGTTTCATTACACACATCAAAATCCCTCTGTGCTGCCTCCACCTGCCCCTGCTCATGGCTGGGCTGAAGCCAAAATTCAGATTTGGAGGAACTCTCAGCCCAGAACAGAAGCAGAGATGTCATTCAGGTGCCACCATGAACAATTCTGCATCAAAACTTAATGGGCTGATGGGCTGAGACAAATTCTGCAGAAATGAGTTAGACACCTCTGCCTGTATTTGAAGTGGCTCCTAATATCAGAATAATCTGTTTGTGTTTGCTTTCCAGGTGAGCCTGGGTGCCACAGTGTATCCTGGAGCTGATTTCCACCAGGGAAAACATCATTATTCCCAGCTGGCAGGCGCTGCAGGTAAACAGAACGAGGTGAGGCCGCTCTGAAGTGAGTACAGAAATATGTGAGCTAATTGCAATGATTGAAATGGCAGAGGATAATGCTAAAGAGTCCCTTTTGTGCTGCAATGTGTGCACAGAACCCAATCGTGGGACTCAGCCCAGGTCACTGCACGGGGACAAAACGAGTGTGAAGAGCTCCTTCATCCCTAATCATCCCC
This sequence comes from Vireo altiloquus, assembly GCA_013396875.1. Classification (NCBI taxonomy): domain Eukaryota; kingdom Metazoa; phylum Chordata; class Aves; order Passeriformes; family Vireonidae; genus Vireo; species Vireo altiloquus. Next base: position 2,090 of record VZRF01004021.1, on the reverse strand, counting down.
AGACAAAAAAGGCACCTTTTATTCCTGCCCCCAGCTCGATGGGGAGGTTAGATGGACTCTGTGCTCCTCGGCAAAAGTGTGGTGAGCAGAGAGCAGATGCAGCATTTCCTCTTCAAATTCCGAGGTTGGTAATGGATGTAGAGAGGGGGTTTCATATGTATATGCTGTGATATTTGCTCTGCTTAATGGACTGCACTGGAGTGCTTACTGGGCTAAGTTCAAACAAAATAAAATCAAATTTCCATTTAATGAAGAGCCTCACATTCAGCACAGTATTCAGTCCAAAAAAATTACTAAAAATTAGAACATGTTTCTAGTACAATTAACATCATTTGCACTCACAATAAAATATTCAATAACTGGCCATTTTGCTTGTTGAGGAGGTGAATAAAAGCATGCTATTAATCATTTAGCCTTCATTTGTTTGTCATTTTATTCTAAGTACACTATTAAATTGAAACTGCACATTGTTATTACTTCGGGTTTAATGTAATCCCTTCAAACTCGAGAATTATTCCCAATTTGTCCAGGGTTAAACCTCCCATGCATACAACAGGATATTCAGTTTTATTTCATGTACTGAGTTGACTCTTTCTGAAGGATGTTAAACTGTGTCACTGAGGAACACAGGGTTTGAAAGAGCCACAATTATTCTCCTCGGGTTTAATGTAATCCCTTCAAACTCGAGAATTATTCCCAATTTGTCCAGGGTTAAACCTCCCATGCATACAACAGGATATTCAGTTTTATTTTATGTACCAAGTTAACTCTTTCTGAAGGATGTTGAACTGTGGCACCGAGGAACAGAGGGTTTGAAAGAGCCACAATTATTCTCCTCCGCTGAAGTTCAAACCTTACCTTCCATAACTCTTCTGCTTCCCTTCCTTTTTTGCGTCATACTCAGCTTCCTTCTCTTCCAAACTCATCTCCTCCAAGCTGTCCTCTTCCAAGCTGTCCTCTTCCAAGCTGTCATCCCCCAGGATGTCACCAGGCTCCAGCCCCAGCAGCTCCTGGTTCTCCAGGAGCCTCTGCTGCAGCTCCAGCTGGCAGTGCCTCTCCCGTGCCAGGCTCTCCGAGTCAGACTCCTGGGAATCCTCCGAGGTGGAGCCAGAGCTCCCTCTCCTTCCAGGCGCCCTTTCCCAGCTGGCAGGTTGGAAAACGGGTGGCACGAGGACTTTTGGAGGCACGTGGATTTTGTTCATGTTGTGGGTGTGCGGGGGAGAGGCTGAAATGTGTTTCACGTTTGAGGAGTCCATCCCGCGTTTCGCGCTGCTGGCTCACACCAGCTCTGTGTCTGGAGAACACAGAAACATAAAATATTGTTCACCTCGTAATAATATTTAAAAGCTGCATTTTGGGTACTACCTTTGGCTTAGGCTCAGATTTTGACCTTCTGTTATTCTCACCTGCCCCACCGATTTTCCTTTAAGCAGTAATATCAAGGTCTCTGCATATCAAAGACAGCATTTATTGCCATGAAATCCTCACTATGGGTGGTAATAAATAAAGCAGAAACACCTCGTGACAAAGAAAATGAAGCTGAGACAAAGCATCTGTTAACTTTTGAGAGTTAAAATGAATTTTGTTTGTTCTCTTTATGCAACTTTATAGCCCCTGGACATGTGAAAGCAGCAAGAAGGTGAGAGAGGGAACACAGTGAGAACTGGGGCACTCTCTGAAACAGGACGAGAGTTTCCTTACACTTTGGTGAAGTGCTCAGCAGTTATTTGCTCTGCCAGATATTCCCAAGGTGAAGTGGGAGGGAGGAAAAAGAGTTTTGTGCTGAAATGTGCATTAGTCACAGCCCCTGTCCCGTGTCCCTCTCCCGTGTCCCTGTCCCCTGTTCCGTGCCTCTCTCCCGTGTTCCTGTCCCTGTCCCATGTCCCTGTCCCTCACTCTCTCTGTCCCTTCTTCCCTGTCCCTGTCCCACGTCCCGTGTTCCTGTCTCCTGTCTGTGTCCCTGTCCCTATCCCGTGTCCCTGTCCTGTGTCTCTGTTGCTGTCCCCTGTCCCTATCCCATGTCGCTGTCCCTGTCCCGTCTCCCTGTCACGTGTCCCTGTCGCTGTTCATGTCCCTATCCCTATCCCGTG
>VZRF01004020.1:882448-903871 GCA_013396875.1 Vireo altiloquus | reverse complement strand
GACGGCACCGGGCACCGGTGAGGACCGNGGGACCGGGACCCTGGGCAGGGTCACGGCGACTGGCCGGACTGGGGCAGCAGGTCAGGCAGTGATGTCTGGATCAGAGCGGCAGGTTTAGAAGCAGGCAGTCCAGGCGAGGACGCGGAGCAAAGTGGCAGGGCGGCGGTCAGGAAGGCAGGAGCGGTGTGAGGGCAAACAGCGAGGGCAGGAGAGCCAGAAGGCAGGCGGGCTGGGGCCAGGGCAAAGGAGGGAGCGAGCGGGAGCAGCAAGCATCAGTGAGCCCTGATGCAGTTGGTTTTTATAGCCCCCGGCCCCTCCCAAAACCCGCCCGCTAACAGAGATCCACTGGCCCAGTCCAACCTTCCTGTGCCGTCCATTGGTGAAGAGCTGCTCCCGACCCGAATGGAGAACCCTCTTGCAGTGTCTCCTGCTGCCTGCCTCCTGCGGGGTGCTGCCCGGCCAAGTCTCCCAGGGATGGAGCTTCCCCCACTGCTGGCTGCCTCCTGCACACGGCAGGTGTACGCTCCCTCCCCACATGCCTCTGACAGCCCCAACAACCAGAGCTGAGGCAAACTAAAATGGGTGAATTCAAACTGAATTAGCTCCTCACATAAGGTAATACCCTGAAGATCAAGAAAGCCCCAGAAAAGTGTTCAGGGTAAAATAGAAATGTTTTGATTTGTTGGAAAGCTATAGCAGGATATAGCCTTGAAGCAAGGCTGTGCGTGACTTTCAGGTGAGTCTCCTGCAGCAAGAAGAAAGCTCAGATGTTGTTTTTTAGTTTGTTTGGGGATTTTTGTGATGTAAGGGGTATTTTTTTTCTTGTCAGCTGAGCAGAGAAGCTGGTAATCATGGAGAGTGTATGTGATGAAAATGTTAAACTTATATTGAAGAGTTTTTTGAAGTTACAGAAATTCCTGAAATAGGACTCTTAACTTTGTAACAATGAGCCTCCAGATGACATGTCTTGTCTAGGGAGTTAGCTTAAAGCTGAAACTGGCATTTTTTACTCCTCCCACTAGAAAACATCATTAGAATAAATGGTGATAACCATACAGTTACTGTGCTCCCTCTCTTATAAAACTTGTGTCTGTACAGTGAGTCAGACATTAAAAATAAGAAGTACTTACAAAACAGTCCTAAACAATACAAATTGCTAAGAATATTTGGGCAGTTGGAGCAGCAAAACTGTTAAATTTTTTCCAGGGGAGTAGAAACAATGTTAAACCTCTGCTGTCTTGCAGCCAGTGCTCATGGGTGCAACTCTTTCAACTGCTTCTGTAAAAAGCAGTGTGCAGCTGAAAATGGCGGTTCTATAGGCTGCATCCATTAATAATTTCCTAACAACCATGCTATTAGGCCAGTAGTAATCTCCGCATGATGTCTCACCTTCTCTGTGGAGGTTTGCGCTGTGGCGTTGCGGAATGTGCAGGCCGACTGCTTGCCAGTCGTGCCATTGTCCCTGGTGCATGCCCATTAGAATGGGGGCTGCTTGGTCTCCTGTTACAAGGTGCTCCCGCTTCTCTTGCCTTTTAGGCAGAGTGAAATTGTTGTATTCAAACACTTGAGGTTCACTTCCAGTGTTTTCTCATCCACTGCTGTGATTTATTAGCACTGGCACCATACCATGGTGCAGTGTTGAGATCGCTCTTCCCGAATCCTTCTATCCACTGTACATCTGGATAACTGCACTTCAGGCCATCTATCCGCATGGCATGTTGCCCAGTCAGTCTGGTTAGGCTTGTCAAGGATACTAATGCCAAGCAGAAAGGAATTTGGGATAATGAATCCAGTCTGCCTAACACCAGATGCAATGTGTGGCCTTTATTGCAAATTTATTCTGTTTTCATTTGCTTAACCTTTGTGTTGCTGTTTTTGCTCATGCCAGAAAAGTCTCTGAACATGGAAAACCTCAAACTTCCATCACTTGGAAGCTGCCACTCAAATGAATTGTGGTACTGTAAGCACGTCAGGAAAGAGAAGCAAAGCACTTGGATTATCAGTGTCTACTGGGAATATCAGGCCTTCAAATAACTCAATCATGAAATGCCAGAAAGTATCAGTCGGATTAGAGTGTGATATTAGTTACTTTGTTGGCACTAGGCCAAGCAATCTGTTCAGACTGGCTGCCCAAGAAGTCCCATAAGAAACTGTAGTATGGCAGATGCTGATTTTAATAGTTTAGGTTTTTTATCCCTTCATCAGATTTTGTCTGAATTTTTAAAATGAGTCGGTCTTGCTGAAGAAATGGCTTAATCCTCAGTTGGAAATTGGCTAGAGGTGCCAGGAAGGAGTAATAGGGCTGTAGGAAAAAGGACAAGGAGATAGAAATTGGACTGTTTTGGGAATGGGTCCGCTGTACTGTTTGGAGTGGCCTTTCATGAGGGCTGTGTTTTGATCTTAAATTTTACTCGCTTAGCTCTTGGTCTAAACCATAGCTACAGGAGGGATCAAAACCACTCAGAATTTTGGGAAATGTTTAAATGTGAAGAAAACCACTGTCTCTTCATTCTTGAGTTAGTTCAGTTACTCTTCGCCTAGTATTAGGTGATGTGTATGTGGTTATAACAGTATTTTTAATTGATTCCTTGTTTCCAGACATACTCAGTTTCAAAAGAATAGAAAAGATTGGAAATTAAAATGGAAAGATTGGAAATTTACCTGCTTCCTGTCAGGAGAAAGGGGAGTGCTTCTACAGAGATGCTGTTTTATGGTCAGCTCTGGACACATGCAGTTCTAGAGGAGTGCAGAAACCTGAGCAGTATCTTAAGAGAGGAAATGAGAGCATGCTGCCTTAGCATCCTACTACATTGGCTTTAAAATGTATTTATCTCCTTCCCCTCTATAATTAGGACTCTGCTTTAGGGAAGCTTTTTTTTTCCCCTGAGCCAATTGCATTTTATTCTATGTTGAATGCAGCTGAACTGATACTTGTAAAAAGAATCAGATCATGCTGGTTCTGGTACAAAGGTCAGTAATTTCACATACTGGCCATAACCTTTAGTAAATTGACATTGCTTGTTTCTTTTGGCCCCCAACCTTTCTTGTTGCAGCGCTCAGATCTGCAGAGGATTATTGTTGGTACACTAACTTTTCTGTTTTTTCGTGACTACAAATTGACTCACATAGAACAAAAATATGTTTGGATCCAGAAGAGGAGGAAGGGGAATGTATGTCCTCTGTAGCCCATGAAATCAGACAAATTTTCATGTAAAATGATGCAAGAGAAATGAAAGCTGCGCTCTCCTACAACTTTATCATGGCTGTCTGGGCTAGGTTTGAAATAAAATTGGAAGTCTTGAAACTGTTTTTTAAATTTATTCCTTTGTTGAATAGAGTTTAACTCTTCTCTCTTTTTCCTTTCATCAGAAAAATGAGTGGTGGGTTGGCACCAAGCAAAAGCACAGTGTATGTCTCCAATTTACCCTTTGCTTTGACAAACAATGATCTGTACAGGGTAAGTTTTAAGAGCTGCATTGTTTAGATTAAACTTGTTGACAACAATTTTGGGTGTAAAATCAATACTGATATATATAAGTTTGTCATGGTAAATTTATTATTAGTAAAATGCAATTATCTGTTGTTATATCTTTTTATTTTGTTTTATGTTTCAGATCTTTTCAAAGTATGGGAAAGTTGTCAAGTAAGTGACCTGATAGGGCCTTCTATTTTTGTACCTCTCATTTTAAATATTTTATGCCTTTCCTTCACTTGAAAGTCTTGAGCTTTTTGTAATTTAAGTATGAATGTGGAATATGAATGTATTGAAGTTCTGTTCATTTTTAATAAAGTATAAATTTAATTTAACAACTGGAAGTTCTTGCAGTTACATACATAATACAAGAATATTTGTGTTGGGGACAGGTTTTTCTAACCATTTCTTAAGAGCAAGTAGAATGTTATTACATACCATCAGTCCTTTCTCTGAAATAGTTGAAACAATGTCCTTGTGAGTATTATTCCCATTTCCTTGAATACATGTGGGGCACAGGGGATTAGTGTGAGTGGGAGCTGCTTCTTACATGAACCAGATGTCACAGTTCCCACAGTTGCAGTGTACGGTTCTCTGTGGTCCTAGAGGGACTCGTTATTGTGATTACTTAGTATTTTACTTAAAGCTAGACGTAAGGCTGCATTGATGGCTTTCAGTATGTGGGGCATTCATGAGCAATATATGTGAATATCTGCCTCTGGGTTCAAATGATAGAAGGAAATGCCACAGTAAGGAAATTACTGGTTTTTTTAATTGGTCAGAATACAGAGACTCAAGTCTTGAGTTTTTAATCCTAAACCTGCAAATATCTTCTCTAACTTCTAGTAGCTGTTGCAATAATCTGTGAGATACAGAGTTTCACAGTTTTTGAAGTCTCAGAAGTATGTTTCAGGTGACAAATAGCAGGAAAAGCCGGTATATCCTATTGTGATTTCAGCTCACTTTGTTCAGTAAGAAATCAGACTTTCTATGGCTCCAAGAAGCTCCTGGCTTTTTAAAGATCTGTCACACTTGATCATTTCTATTCTTGTGTTATTAACTGGTATTTTCAATATCCCGATTAGAAACCTGACAGTCATACCAGGCTTCTGCTGGAATTCTTCAAAGAGTAGCTCAGCAAAAAGATTAATAGAATTGTTTAAAAGTCAGATGCTTGAACTTAATGCATGTAGTTAGACATGTCCTGTCCTAGAGGCTTTGGTAGTAAAACTGTTCTAAACTCAGCCTTTTTGTGCATGTGTTTGGGGAAATTTGAGCTTTCTTGACTGTGTTTTTATTTTATAAATGTTTTACCATGTAGGTCAGTTGTTACTTACACAGGTTGTGTGGTAGGTCTTCTGTATTGAAGTGGGGTTTGGTTTTTTTGGTTACTTCTTAGAATTTTGGCTTGCGTTATGGCTGAACCTTGTTCTGCCTGTGGTGGACATAGGGAGGAGTGTTTTCCCTACTTTTTTATGTGTACTTTTATTTTGATGTACATGCAGACTGACATCCTGGTTCTCAGAGTTGTTGTTTTTTAGGTTTTTTTCAGGACTAAATACAATTGATGTTAAGATTGAAAGAATTGAGGTTGTGTGGGTTCCTGCCATACACACCCCCCAGCCCCCTCTTGTAAATTTTTTCCTTCGAGTTTTGTTTTACTGTTTCTAGATTTTCCTGAACTTCTCAATGTGCTATTGAAGCTGTTGATTTCAGTGTCAGACTTAAGATTTCACTTGGTATGTCACATGAAATAGCACATGCATCCACAATCCTTGGATTTCAGTTGGAGATATTTGTAGAGCAATACTGCATATAGTTAGCATTTTCTATTGTGAAACTGTTTTAACTGATTAGTCCCACACAAACATAGATTTCTCAGTTTGGAGGCAGTTCACACTGTGCTTTTCACCAATAACAGTAATGGTCAGATTACTCTTGAATTTTTCTTTTGCCTCCAGTATGTGTAGTTCCCTCCAGTTAGGTTGCTTGTAAATCTAAAGATTATGTTCTCTGTTCTTCAAGTCACCCAAGGGAATTAAGAGTGATACTGATTCCAGAAAGACTCCACATGTTTTTTTAAAATCATCTCCACTCTACCTCTAGACACATGGCTAGGTTAGCTCCTCCTTTGGATTTCTGTTAGAGCATTTTTATTGCTAAATATACTTTAACCTTTTTGCTGTATAACAAAGCTAAGATCCCACTGAGATCTTTAAGGAAAAAATATCTCTGAAGTAATTATGGTGTATCAATAATGTGGTTTTATGTTTCCAGAGTTACTATTATGAGAGACAAAGACACCAGAAAGAGCAAAGGAGTTGCCTTTATTTTGTTTTTGGATAAAGAATCTGCACAAAACTGTTCTCGGGCACTTAATAACAAACAGGTAAATTGTGGAAAGTTTGTATGGCAGGAGGGTTGGGCTTTCAGTCTCAAAACATTTACCTTTTCCTTCCTATTTTCTGTAGTTGTTTGGAAGAGTAATAAAAGCAAGTATTGCCATTGACAATGGAAGAGCAGCAGAATTCATTCGCAGGCGTAACTACTTTGATAAGTCTAAGTGTTACGAATGTGGGGTGAGTAGAACTGAAAATGTAGAGAAATGGACAAAAGTTGTGGGTTGAGATAAGAACAGCTTAATAACTGAAATAATATTAAATGATAGTAGTAATAGTAGATGGTAATGAAAATAAAATTAACAAAAGAAAGAAAACCCAAGAAAGATAAGTGATGCACATGAAGACTGTTGCAATAGTAACCTCCTTTGCTTCCACATACCTGCTTTTGCTATATCTTTGGAAGTTCATGATTTAGTTGGCAGTAAAATAAGTATAGGAAGCAACTGTTTTATATAGAAGTGAGTTTTAATTAATTCCTGACTTCCTGAACATGCTAATGTAGGACACTGAGATTTGGAGAGTGTTTAATGTCCAATACAAACTTGATTTATATTCATGACACTTCTTATAGCAAAAATGTCGCCTCACTCTTGTGTCTTAAATTGTTAATTCTGAGGTTTTGATCTTGTCTTGAATATAAACCGTGCGTAGTATATTCAGATATTGCAACAGTCAAAGAAATCTTCCATGCTCATAGATTGTTTTCAGTTAAGCATGCATATCACCACCAATCTCTTCATTTCCATGGCAAGCCTAGAGAAGAGTTTGTCTTGTGTGCTAATTCAGCATTCCATTTATCTTATTAATTGCTTCCATTTTTCCCCCATGAACTTCCCTCATTATATGTTTTAACATACAGTTGTTTGTAATGGCTTCTGTTAAGCAGTATTTCTTTTTCTCCAAGGAAGCAGGACACTTAAGTTATGCTTGTCCTAAAAATATGCTGGGAGAGCGGGAACCACCAAAAAAAAAAGAAAAGAAGAAGAGAAAGAAAATAGTTGAGCCAGAAGAAATGTATGTATATTTAGTTACATGTTACTACTTTTTTTAGGAAGTCTTTTCATACTAAACACTTAAGTTAAAGATCTATATTTTTACTCCCTCTCTCGGCACAATGAAGTGAGGAGGAAGAAGAAAGCAGAGAGGAAGGAGAAGACCCCGCTCTAGATAGCCTCAGCCAAGCCATAGCTTTTCAGGTACAAAATTGAAACATAGCATATTTATTTTTTGAATTCAACTCTGTTCTTTAGCTGCTTTTCAAAACTTCTGATATACATGCATAGGTCTGTCTGCTCTATAGCACTCAGCAGGTGCTGGTTTGGTAGCAGTAGTTGGTAGCTACTTGGTAGCAGTAGTTGGTAGCTGCAGTTGGCTTTTTTACATTGCAGGCATGTTCAGTGGAATTTTGTTTGGGTTTTTTGCTTTTTCACTGTTGCGATATTTGTGTTGCAGCCTTTTCTTTCCTTCAAGCTCCTTTGCTATTTGCTTCTATCATCTCTGCTGTGATGTTCTGCTAAGTTTTTGCCCACAAATCCTTCTTTACTTTATTAACTGAAGGGGCAGAAAAACAGTCATGTATAAGTGACCATACACTTCCTCTGCCCTCACTAGAATGTCCTTGAACATTTATTACTGGGGCACTTCCTTTGCCTAATACAAACCATCGCATTCTCTAATAGACCTCATCTCCCAAAACACATTGAATGCATATCTTGTTACGTAGTTAGAGTGTCTGTATTACTGCCTTTATTACTTCTTTATCTATACACCCTTTTGCTTCAATACACAAAACAAGCCTGACCTCATATTCAAATTTCTTGGCTCCCTGGTAAGCAGTTGTCCCCTGTCTGCCTGTCCCCCCCGAAAAACCCTCAAAAGTTAATAACTTTCTGAATATGACTGTAATGAGTGCAGAACTTTCACATGTTGTAGTCCAAAAGAAATGATTCAAATATGCACAATTTTCCTCCCTTTCCCCAAAAACTCCACAATTGGAAATAAAACCTGTAAAGCCAGGGAACATTCTCATTTCTATCACCATCCAGCTGAATAACCTTCAGAAATAATCCCCAAAGGCACTCATTATCTGAATGAATGACTGCAAAGGACAACGGATAGAAGACATTAGTGGAACAAAGCTGATTCACTAACATCAGTTTAAAACATGAGACATTCTTTGCTTTAGACCTCAGCTGCTCTATATTTTTGGAAGTTTGCCGTGGGCAAAATTCCTCTTTTTGAGAGTGCAGGATAGTCCAGGTGGCCTGCCATGGTGTAGAACACAGCTTGCATGTGAGAACTACTTTCAGAAATGTTTCCTGGTGCTTTGATCACACAGTTTACCTGGAAATAAACCAGTCATTCTTTAACTTACTTAGTAATTCAGTGCATATTGATAATTAGCATTATTATTTGGAATGCACCTTAATTTTTTTTAATACCAGCTAATAGTTTTCCTTCCTTCATTATAGCAAGCCAAAATTGAGGAAGAGCAACAAAGATGGACACAGACTGCAGGGGAATCTTCCATTTCAGATGATTCAAAACGTCCACGGATTAAGAAAAGTGCTTATTTCAGTGATGAGGAAGAACTTAGTGACTGAAATATTACTGTTTTAAATGCATATGTAAGATATATATAGTGTACATTTTGTAAAGTGCTATAAGTGATCTGTAATACACGTTTGTTTTGGTGTTGAAGATCCTGAAAATCATGTTTTATTTTTATTCTGTCCTGACTCTCTCATCTTTTTATATCTGTGTCTCAAAACCTTACATTTCAAGGCAATTGTGTAAGAAAATGATGTGATTTCTTAAATCCAGAAAAGTATCTGTAAGAATGCGTTTTGCAGTTAGTATCTTGACCCAAGACCTAGCAGTGAAGTGTTACATGAGAGAATTTCCCAAGGCTTTTTTCCTAAGAGGAGTTCCTCTTACGATGACTGTTAGCACCACTGATTCTTTATGTACTGGTCTGTTTGGAAGCAGTGCTTTAGTAGTACTTAAGTAGAATATGAATCTTGCACTAATTCCTCTGCATAGGGTTGAATTTCAGCTTTAAGCATTGTCTTTTAACTCTTCTTGCAGTAGCAAAATAAATTTTTGTCACATAGACACTGTTTCTCCTGACTGCAGTTTGAGTGCCTATCAGTAATAAGGGTTTTAAATACACTTGTACCTAACCTGGATCACAGCCATCTGAACCTGTTGGCAAAATTCAAAAGGCATAGTTTCCTACATGCCTAAAAATCAGCTTTCATGTATACTTGGAACTGTCATGGTCTCTTAGCAAAATGTGTTGCCACCTCTTCTGCACATAAAGCAGTTCAGACTTTTTCTGTCCTTCGATCTCGCTAGGGTTCTATGCATGTTCTTTAGCTGTGGTCATTCTGGAAACCACATCATGTGGTGATAGTGGTACCTGTTTTATATTGGTGTGTAGTCTAAATTCTTCACTTTTATGAAGCACAATATAAAATACATTCACAATTTCACACTTGGAAGAAGAGACAAGATGGCCTCTTTCTATTTTCAGTTCTTCCTGTTTGCTCATCAGGACTTGATTTTCTTCCAAATATAGAAAATGTAAATCCAAATATACCATTATGTATTCTTAATTAATACCAATTTACATTCAAATATGTAACTAGGTGCAAAGCAAAGAAATGCGCACGCACACCCCCTCTAAGCTAATATAACGTAGTGACATTTAGAAGGTCATTCTGGTGCCTTCTGTTGCTCCTTAAACAAAAGAATTCAGAAACAAGAATGAAGTAATACGTGTTCTTTCTTTTAATACAAAGTTGTTTTCTGCACCACCCCCAAAATAGCTACCTCATCCTGAAAAAAAAATTAAGGCCAAAATTTGTTAATAAAGTCTCTTTATGACTTTCAGCATGGAGGGGTTTGCTCCCATTCATGCCTACCCTCACCTACTCTCATCAGCATTGGCTTCAGGTTTCCAGCTGAATCCCGTCAGTGCTGAGGGGCGAGCAAGAGTATTAACAATGCTCCTGATTTAGATCAGGCCTAGAGGGTGCAATTAGTGTGCAAAGCTCAAGCAGGGCAGTGGTGCTTTTGTCAGTTTGGTATCATAAAGCCCCGATTGTGGACGCAGGAAACAGTGTGGGTGGCTCTGTGGCATAGGTGAGACTGTGTAGCCTTGTTACCCAAAGAGAGAAGAAGAGAAAATGCCTTGTAGAACACCTGCCTGTTACTGTTAGAAAAACCATAGAGTTTTCTTCTGAGGGGTTCGTACTCAGATTGTGTGTTGGTTGAAGGTTATTTTTAATACTTTGAGGACCTACCTTAGGATTGCAAGCTGAATTCTAGTTTTAGAGTATAAATAACATGGCTCTGATTATAGAGAAAATTACGCTAAGTGGCAGACTTATTTTTTTAAAATAATTTCAAAAACTTGTGTCTTTCTGCAAATATCCACTTACTAGATTTTGTCTTCCGTATTTTCAAAACAGCTTGAAAATTATCAAAATGTGTTCTGAGTTACAGGACCTCTTGTCAAGTGAAATGGCTAACACACTAGTGTCTAAAAAATCACTAGGAGATGGCTTTTATCTGTCCTTGGGGAAGAAGGGATATGGAAGTGGTATAAGGATGATTAGCTTAATTGGTTATAAATGGTATTACTCATACTGTGCCTGTGCAGCACTTGTTAAAACCATTGCAACTATGAGACACAGAAGTAATTTTAGTTCATGTTTAGCAGGCTCCCACTATATTTTTGACATATTCAGGTTACTACTCTCAGCAGAGCAATAGAAGGGAATGTAAATATAAAGAACTATATGTAGCTAAATAAGTGATGTCTGGAAGAAATTGTAAACACTTTATCTTTCACTTCTGGGTCACCGTGTTCTCTGGGATAACCCTTCTTCAATCTGCAGAGATGATTGACTGTAGCATGGGAAGGTGAGCTGTGCAGGCTGTTTAGCTGTAGTTTTCTGAGACAAAAAATAACATCATTTTAAAATATTGCAGTTTACATCTAGCTTTTCTAAGCAATTTAATAAGTATGAATAGTAGATAGAATAGATAGTAGCTATAGAATGCTTCTACTCTATTTTCCATCTGCAGTGTCAATATGATGATATATTCCATCACTCTTCTGCAATTGCTCTTCTATAAAAATATTTCAAATAATATTCTTCCAAATGTGCAATCTTAAAATAACTGGTATTAGATAGCTAATTGCTTCTTTTTAGTATAGATTAAAAAACCATTTTTAGGTGTCCTTAAAAGGTTCATGCTCAGCAGCTTTGTTTATCTTACAGATCTTAACAGGGCGAGGGTTTTTTCCCATAGCTGTTGAAGGCAATATTAAAAATTACTACACTTTAAAGTGTAGTTCCTTCTTTAAAGAAAAAGGTGTAAAGTGGAGGATTTAATCACTCTTAATCTAGATGACCTTGTTTCTTGTATCTGTCCTGGTGTCTCTAAAATATATCGTAGAAGGAATAAGCTGAGGAGGTTGTCCATTTAAAAAAAGCACTATTTTTTAAGTTGACAAATTGTACAGTTTTGAGAAACAACATTCCATCACTGTCAGGCTAACCCTGACCCTGCTGTGCATTCAGACAGACAAGATGTGTGCTTATGCATGCATTTAATGGATGTGACAGGTAATGCAGCAAGTGAAGAGTTGCAGAAATCGTGGCAGTAGAATGTGATAAAAGCATGTGAAACATTTAACCAACCCAGCTAGGCAATGTAGGTCACAGTGGCTTGAAGAAATACATCAGTTACTAATATGAGAAGTTTCCTGTCTGATGAATAGGATGCTCCAGAGAATCAAAAGCTACTCTGAAGTTTTTAAGTTCATGAAAGGCAATGGCCATGAGCCTACATCAAGATGAGCTGATCCATGAAAATTCAGTTTTATCAATATCCTGTTAAAGAGAATTAAAAGGCGTCCAAATTTAGGTACCACGTCAAGCTAAGTGCAGTGCAGCAAAAACTGTCACTTGGTTGCAGGAGTAAAGATACATTATCTTAACTGCTTATGTGGAGGCAGAGGATGTAGATGTGTTCTGTTCAAAGAACAGATGTGGAAGAAGGAGAGACCCAAAATAGAACCAAAAGGGATATCAAGGACTCTGTGGGTATACTGTGAAGTTCCAAAGCACTGAACTGTATTTTTATAGTGGGATAGAACTGCTTGTACTATGTTTGCTTAATTGAAGAATGAGTTTCTTATCTCTGAATATTATGAACCTTTTGGTAGTACAAGTTTGTACTGATGTTCAAATGCTCAAGAAAGGAAAAGGAGCTAAAGGAGAATACAGTTCTACAAAAGACCTCACTTGAGATGTATTTGATATGTGAATTTGATTAGGTGGCAAAGAGCCATCTGCCCGTGAAGCCTGGAGCCATGAGGGTGCATATAAAATGAAACGACTGAGCAGCATATGGCAGTTAGGAAAGATGAGAACACGCAGTACTTGGACGCGATGCTTTTGAGTTCGTGAACCATGTATCTGGAATGAATGATTGTAGTCCTTGAAAATATCCTCTTTCCAAGAAAGTTTTTGAAAAGTCGTCAGCTAGGTTTATTTTCATCTGCTGCAGTGTAACATTTTTAAAGAGTGTTTTTACTGTGGGAGGCTTTCACAGGAAAAGCTTAACCAAGGAAACTTGGTTAATTAAAATCTGGAACGCAGTTCTGTAGCAAGGGTGGATTCGCTGTGAGTCCCATGCCTGTGGCATCCCAGAGAATGCAGGGCCCCAGGGCCTTATTCATGTTCGTATCTAATTTAGCTGAAGCTGCTGGAGAATGTCCAGAATTCTCTCCATTCGCTGCAAAATTTAGGTCAAGCCCATGATAAAGTAATTGAGTTCAGGACAAAGTAGCCCTTGCAAAACTTTCACCTTTTTTTCACTCTTGTGTTACTTGTGCTAGGATGATGGATTTTGTACTGTATTGCACACCTTCGAAATGGCAAAGTGGTTGACGAGAAGGTAATCCACTCTCTTGATCAGAATGTGGTAGGAGCACTGCACACAGATTACTCTGCACCTTTAAGGAAGGGGTGAGGAGTAATTATTGTAACAGCATTCTCTGGGTGCAATTTTGCTGCTTCCGGAGGCTGGGAGCCAGTGGAGAAGGGAAGGAGGCAGGCAGGGCAAAGGAGTAAGCCAAATATCCATCCAGAATAAGTGTATATTAGTTATCATTTTTGGGTTTCCTTCTACAGATTCTCTTATTCACTGTATTTTAGATCAGAGTTTATGTGGATTAAATTCATGTGGTTGTCTGGGGCACACAGGTGGAATAACTAACTGTTCTGTGGTTTTTTTATGTGTGATATCCAGTCTGCAGACCAGCTTTAGAATGTCTCGTAGCTATACTTTACCTGCAAGAGGCTTTTTTTAAAAAACAATGCTGCTTTCCAGCTATGCCCTTCATTGAGTTACTCTCTCCAATTGTTTTTCCACTTTTATTGTCATTGTCTAAGTTTAGTGTTTAAATAAAGGCCTAGGTTTCCAACTCAAGGAGACTTTACTCGTTCAGGTTTTTCCTTCAGTAAGCTGCTACGAATGTGAGTGGTTCTGTTATCTTCTGTCTTCCTTAGCCCATCGTTTTTTTAATTAATCAGAAAAATATAAAATGTTTAAAAATTGAAATAATCCAAGCAAGCTGAAGTGAACAACTAATAATAAAAGTTCATCTTATGTTTTGTTCTAAAACTACTTGTATTAATAATGAATAAGAGAGGCACAAGAAATTAACTCTAAAATCTTCTGACTGGGAACCTTCCTGACATCTCTGTTTTTTTCTTCTTGCAATGTATTTGGTATAGTTCCTTCACATAATATGAGTGAGTTAAATTAAATTCACTGAGATTATTAAAATATGCATGGTCATTATTAAATTAATTGTAGCAAAACCAGCAATGAATCAGACAGGTTAATGTTTGCTGCCACGTTTGTTGACAGATATATTATAGTTAGGTTTCAGCTGATGAGAGAGGCCAAGAAACTATACTTCAAATGTCTAGACATATTCCTTTGAATACTCAAGTATGGGTTTCATACCTGCCTCCAGTCTGAGTGATAAGCACATTATTCATTGATATACGGTTTTAAAATATGTATTTTGTGCCACAGCATTATGATAGGCAGTATATTTTATGTTGCTATCTTAAAGGGCCTATTAGATGTTTCATTTCTTTTCTTTCTTTTTTCCCTCCTCCTTTTTAAGGGTTTCACAGTTCATTGTTGGAATCTGCTGGTGTTTGACAGAAAATACTTTAGAATCATATCTTCATTGTTTAAAACAGAAAGCAGTGTGGTGAGGAATCTCTGTAATATTTGTACATGACTTCAAAGATACTGTCTTAAGCTTATGCATTTCAACTATTGTACTGCAATTCACTTAGAAACAAAAATAAGCTCGATGTCTCTTTGTAAAAAAGCTAACCAGCAGATGGTTATTCCATATTTTGATTTATATTTCCATAGATCTACAGTAAGGCTGTTTCCCACGATATTTCTCACTAGTGCTACTACTGCTGAATAGTGGTTTAGGGAAACCACACTTCAACTCAAATTTCTGTTACAGGAGGGAACTGAGAGACTAGGAGGGGCCTTAGTAGACTCTTATCGTTTAAATGACATGAATAGTTTGTTAAGAAACAGGAAAGTCACATGAAGCAAAGAAGCCACCTGGCTGAGGAGAAATGCCAGACAGCTGGTCATTCACTCTTACTGGTTTCCCAGCCTGCTTTTCTCATCCAGACCAGTAGCTCATGTTTCACTTAGTAAAATTGTCGTTGATACCATTAATTTTCAAATAGTCACAACAGAACTGAAGCAGTGAGAAATGAGAAGTTGGAGCTCATGGGAAGTAGTCAAAAGCAAAACAGACAGTTCTTTAAAAAAACAGTAATAAAGGCACTATTGCAAACTACTTCAAAGTGGAATAAAATTAGGGGTGAGCTAAGAACCCAATTTATGAAGTCCTCAACAGTGGTTTAAAAAAAAGGGGGGAACCTTGACCAGTTTGCTGAGTGTAATTACCACAAGAATACAGAGGCAAGATCAAAAAATCAGGCAATCAAATGAGAAAAAATGATATGTGTTGTACAAATATCAAATAACAAGGCGTTGGTTCATAGGGTAAAACCAGAGAGCAAGTTGATCCCCCCTTCAACAGGGAGGAGTCTTCAGTGCAGCAGCTGGAAAGGCAGATGCGTTTCATCCTTGGCAGAATGGGCCCTCACTGTCAAAGCCAACTGCAGTGCTAGAAACAACCCATCAGAGTGCAAGCTACATCTGGGAAAGAAAGGGCTAGGGAATGCTTCTGTTGGTTAGATGTTGTTAAAGGGGTTAGGTCTTGTAGAATACATAGAGAATCTAGGCAGTTTTAGGAGCTATTTTTGAGAATTTGCATTTACAAGTATACACTCAGATTCTGGTTTTAAAAAATAGGTGCTAAGGAATTTCAGACCCATGGTTTAAAAAAAAAAAATACAAGAACAAAATTATCAAGCAAAATTGTGAGACGTAAAACAAAATCAGTATAGACTCTCATCAGTCTAATGTCTGTCTGTACAAGGGTGTAGATCTTACATGTAAAAGAGAGGTAGTAGATGTCATTTTTCTTGACTTCATTGAGATTTGTGCTATTGTGACATAGTAACAACATGGTATAAATGCTACTACTGCAACCCAAGTGAAAATTTTGGGGGAAAACTGCTTTCAGCAGTTCACAAAGTGATGAGATGTACTGAGGGGAGTTCTGCAGAGACCTGTCATGAATGTGACACTGTTTTATAGTCTCTTTAAAACCTTGGATGGTAGAATGGAAAATATGCTTGTGAAAACTTGTGAATAATGAGCATCATAGGACACCAGCTGTCTTGGCTTTTCATCTGATACTGCTGAATATTGAATGGGCATAAGAATAGCTCTTCCTTTCCTGGTTGCTCTTGAGCTAATCAGTTACCTCTGATGACCTCTGCAAGTACCTTCTGCTCAGCCCTTGCTTCTTCCTGTGCTTCTTCCATGCTGGCATAGGCTGCACCAGCTGAACTGATCTGTGCTCAAGGCTTATGTGTCTTGGTCCTGTGGGGACAATAGCAAGATGATTGATAGCTAGACAGAATATTTTAATAGAGGTTTTCCAGATAAAAATGAGACCAAAACCCCTAAATCTGGTTTTACATACCTGAGCATTTTTTTCCTGTGTGATCTAAGTTTTCAGAAGATTCTGTATCTCTTTCCCAGAGAATGGTAGAACTGATGTTTTGTTCATGAGCACTTTAACATTTCAGAAAGCGAGCCTTTAAAACTGTATGGGGTGGGTTGCTTTGGTTTGTGGAGGGGGACTGTTTGAAGGAGGGAGTGTTTTCTTTGTGAGTTTTTTTAATCTTCAAAGCACCTGTCTAGCAAAACAAGACTCTCTTTTCCTTGGAGGTAAATTATAAGATCTTCAAAGCTAGTAACTATCCTCTGTCTTTCAAGGCTAGGTTGAAGCCTGGGGCCGTAGACTGTATTTCCCACAACCCCAAAAAAGTTCCGTTATGCTACTAGCTGTGATGCTCCTCTAAGTATCAATAACCTGCCATCACTATAAATACCACATTTATGAAATACCTTAGTGTTTTTAGATTGAGGACAACCCTTTCTTTGCCTGGGTTTGTACTCCTTTACAACCAGCCACTGGCACTTTGGTGAAGTGGTTGGGGGAGACATCTGTTGCTAATGTAAAAAGCTGAAATCCATACTTTCAGGGCTTGTTTGTGTTCAGACCCTTCAGTCTGTTAACATAAAGTTTATCATCATGTAGGGGAAAGAAAAAATGAGAAACAGACTCTTGAGCCAAAATAAGTGACAAAACTGAGAAAAAAAAAAGAAAAAAAGGACCTCTGTAAGTATGTTCTTACATTTCAAGACTTTTCATTAGTTGGAAAGAGACTCTTTTGTGGAATCATCATTTAAAGAGGAGGCAATTGCAAGTGATTTCTGTTAGATACCAAGAGATGTGGGTGAGGTGTTGGACATGTTCATTACATTTCTTATCTAATTGTGTGATACTATGGAGCCCTACTTGTTGGAAAGCCAGACTCTCATTATGTACAGAATCGTGGTGCTAAATAACAATGTGCTAAGATGAGAAAGTCAATGCTTTAACTGTTTTGCAGCCCTTCACATATGTTTGCACAGAAAAAAGATGAAAATTTCCAGGTCCTGCTTTGATAGATCACAACTTTAATTATAGTCACAGTCACGTGTAATGGGAATGTGGGCACACTGCTGGCTAGATTAGAGAAAAAGACAAGAGCAAAGCATCCCTGTTATATTTTCTTCTCTTCACTAAGTGTGCTAACTTGAGCCTATTTTAGAAATTTGGATGAGAATGTGTTTACACTTTTTCTCATTTCCTCATTTTTATAGCCCTGAAATATTCAGTGGTTCTGCTTTGTTTCAGTTCTAGTAAATTCTTTTTTTGTTTGGCCTTTATTTGTTTCCACTGTGAACATTTTACTGTACTGTATTCCTTTTCAGCTTTTTCCTCAATCTGAGCTCTCCACCCCCTTGCATGCTGTCTCCACCTCCCTCCCTGGAGGCAGTCCCTGTCATTATCACCTCTCCTTCACTCCTCTTTTCCCTGACATAAGCAAGAAGCTCGATGATACACAGTTTCCTGCTCAAAAGCAGGCTGTTAATCGCCAGCTTTTATTTGCTTAATAGCCCTCTTCCACAGCAGTGCTGTACAGCTTGTTGTTGGAGATGCAGGGAAGGAAATCGAGGGGTGGTTTACAGAGCAGAGGGGCAGAGCTCTGGGTCTCCGGGCCCCTGCCCTGCGCTAGTGGACGCGATGGTGCTTGGGCCGGCAAGGGCTCTGCGTGGTGGCCCAAAAAAGCACGTGGCCGGGCTTTTCAATGCCTTGGTACCCACGAAGTATTGCAGCTGCGTACTACACGACACCGATGAGCTGCACAGTCGCTGCAGAAGGTGAAGGGTTCCCAAAAGGGGTGAAGTGCCTGTCGATGGCTCTCATGACACCAGCCTAGCTGCCCGTTCTTTACCAGTTTACAATGATCATTTATATATCACCTAAGTGATACCAGAAATTAGGTGACTGTTTTGGAGTGGAAACTATGCATACTGAGGTACATTTGTAGCCAAGATGTTTTCATGTGAATTACTTCTTTTAGTTTTGTGTTTAATTTGACCCAGAACATAGTTTAGTTGCTTAATAGGTTTACTTATCTATCTTTACTACATGCTTAGGTCTAAGCATGATTATTAACTCAAAAGTAAGAACTGCACAGTTTACTTCTTACAGAGCTACAGTACCTCCTTAGAGAGGTACCAGTTCATTTTAATTTCACGGTAGAACACATTTTCTTTCCCAAATGTTCAACTCGGTTTTGAATCTTCCAGGCCTTTTCCAGATGAGAGGCAAATGCACCTAACAATGCAGATAACAATAATTACCCACAAAAAGACCAGCTAATGTGCTGCCTCACAAGTCATGTTGCTTTTATCCCAAACCTCCTCCGAGATAGTGAGAAAGATTAAAACATACTGCAATTTCACCCAGGTGTCCTTCTCCATACCTGATATTACCCAAGACAACAAGAAATAAAAGGTGGAAATGCTGAATATGCACTTCTGAGTGATGAATGCCCTGGAGCAACAGAAACAAAAGGCAGGTCCCCCAGGAGAAGAGTAGGATTAATGATCTTGATTGTTTTATAATGATCTCTGGTATGTTTTTCCTGTCATTAGGGGGGAAAAAGCTATTTGCTGCACAAAAAAATATATCATAGAGCCTACCTAGTGCTAAAAGGCAAGGGCATGAAGTTTTAGGGAAATGATTTAGGGAAAGATTGGGTACAGAAAGAGTCCTCCATAGTTTCATTCAAATATGTGTTTGTGATAGTTTGAGAAAAAAATAAATAAAAAATCCCCAAACAAATTCATATTTAATTTAAAGGAAGTCTCACATGTATTTAATTTCTGAAGTGCATAGACTATGTCTCCAGCTGAGAAATGAAAAGCAAACTAAAGGACTCAAGAAGTGTAGGAAGTAGCTTATGTTGCCATATAATAATGTATTTTCTTTCAGTAGAGAAATTGTGGTCAACACATTCTTCTCCAGGAGTGGTTCATACTGCAGATGTATGAATCTTGTACACCTGTGGGCTCCCACCAAAGATGGCAGCCTTTCTGTCTTCATGTCCTCATTCCCGTGTGTGTCCCTGTCCTTTTCCTTTCATCACACCAGGGGATTATGCAACTTCAGGGTGAATCAGCTTCCCCGATCCAACAGAAAATAAACATGTTTTGGTGGGCTGGTTTGCTTTGGGGTTGCCCAAGAGATCTCAGCTGGAGGTAGGTGGGGAGGATGGGGAAGAAACTGGTGGGTGTGTGTGGGTGACCTCATTGCTTCCATCAGCTTTAGCTGGAGCAGCATTTCTGACTGCACTCTTAGGCAGCTTCAAAACTGGAAAAGCACACAGGGAGAGTTGTTCTCTGTCAATATGCTGCTCTCTATCAATATGCTGCTGGACCAGCAGTAAAGATTCGGGGGAGGAGGAGGTGACAATAAATGTGGTGGAAGAGGCAGAATTCTGAGAGGTTTGAATGCTAAAGCATATGGGATATTTGGAGAATGGAAAACCACCAGCTTAGCTCTTTTTGAAGAACAGAAGGAACCAGGCTCATGCAGCTTCCATTATCTAGTGACTGATGGGAGTTTTTACTGAATAAATTAAAATCTCGCTCAGCTTCAACCAAAAAAATATTGTTTTTTCATTTGCTCTTGTTCAGGTATTTGCGACTGATCACAGTCTGGTGGATGATGTGCTATGAAAGGTGGAGGCAGCATAAAATGCCATGCTGAATAATTGATCACTACCCCTCCAGGCTACGTCTATGGATGAATGCATATGCCAGTTAGGATGACTGTGTCCCTAGTTAATGCTCCTAATTGACAAACACTTGATCTGAATTAAAATAGTATTTTTAAAGACATCTTATTTATGTCAGAAGGTCTTTCATATTTTACAATGTTTTTCTTTTGTGTGTTTTTCTGATTAAATGCAGGCACCTTTTGGCCCTTTAATTGTATGGACATTTAGAAATTAATTATGTAATTTTTAAAACAGTGGTGTAAATCTTGATCACACAAAATCAATGCAAACCTCCTGTTCACCTTCCCACTGTACTTCTTTGTCCACTGTTTGTTGCTACCAACTAGTTATAACTACGTCATCTTCTTAATAGTAATTAGGGGACAAAATAAGAGCCGATATATTAAGTCCCTGTATCTCATTCACAAAAGCAACACAAAACACAAAGAGAAGAGACAGAAGTCTTCAAAGAGTGAAGAGACAGAAGGCTAGACAACAGCATTGCTAAATTCAGTATGTGGCAAAGATTTCCCACCTTTAAATCCATTCTAGAGATCTCTTGGCCTTTCACAAAAATCACAGGAGGATAAAAAATTTTATATGGAAATAGCTCAGAGTCCTAAACAATTAAAAATTTTAGTGCATCTGATATTATGCATATGGTGCCTTCTGGAATTTGCTTCAGACTCTGGAAGAAGGGGAAAAATCAAGGGAAAATTTTAAAAGCAAACAAAGAAAACAACAACAACAAAACTCTGAAGCAGTTAAGAGAGTTGGAAAAAGGGCAGGATTAGTATCAAAAGATGCTATTGTATGTGAACTTTCCTCTCAGCTTTTTGCATCATCTCAGCTTTCTCAGTATTGCATCTTCTGAAGCACAGAGGGTCTGGCTCTTAGTGGCCTTAGGCTATTCTCTTATCTATTCACCTTTGGGACAATAATGGTTATTTGAAGGGAGCTGCCTAGATTTTCTCCCCATGTGATTTGTCACACAGGCACATCCAAGCTTGGTTATGTTTGTTTTACATTTGCTATGAGAAGTTGATTTATTATTTTCTATAGAAATTGTTTAACATGACCCTGTAAGTGCAGAATTAAAATTAATTATAGAAAGAGATAAAGTCAAATTTCATCATTAATATTTTTTTTCCTGCCTTTTTCAAGATGTTTTTACTTTTCTTTCAGGTAAGTACTTTCTCCAAAGTATACACATGTGTCCACACATCATGCATACTGCATGTTACCCTCTGCAATACAGGAATATTTATAAGGTTATAAGGNTTATAAGGATATAAGGGTGAAGCTTTTGAATGTTGAAAAGTAGCAAGTTTAAGATCCCCTTGTTAGTCTTTTTTCATCTGTATTCTTTGCTGAGCCAGATGGAGATCCCATGGAGGAGCAATACATGCTGATACTGCATAATGCACTTTGCACAGGGGACTGAGTCAAGGTCATGTAGTCACCTGGAATCTTAATGCTTTTTGGGTGTCTGACTTTGCTACCCACATAACAGTCTTTATAAGTAGGTTTCTTGCTTCCTTTTTTTTTTTTTTTTTAGAAGATTGAAAGGCTGATACAACCATGTATGTTGTTCCAC
This sequence comes from Vireo altiloquus, assembly GCA_013396875.1. Taxonomy (NCBI): domain Eukaryota; kingdom Metazoa; phylum Chordata; class Aves; order Passeriformes; family Vireonidae; genus Vireo; species Vireo altiloquus. Next base: position 882,517 of record VZRF01004020.1, on the reverse strand, counting down.
GTCATGGACAGGTGTCCTTTTCCAGATCCAGCTGTGCTGGCCTGAAGAGTTTTTCTCCCATAGTCACCC
>VZRF01004020.1:862738-881813 GCA_013396875.1 Vireo altiloquus | reverse complement strand
TAGTATTTTTAAAGACATCTTATTTATGTCAGAAGGTCTTTCATATTTTACAATGTTTTTCTTTTGTGTGTTTTTCTGATTAAATGCAGGCACCTTTTGGCCCTTTAATTGTAAGGACATTTAGAAATTAATTATGTAATTTTTAAAACAGTGGTGTAAATCTTGATCACACAAAATCAATGCAAACCTCCTGTTCACCTTCCCACTGTACTTCTTTGTCCACTGTTTGTTGCTACCAACTAGTTATAACTATGTCATCTTCTTAATAGTAATTAGGGGACAAAATAAGAGCCGATATATTAAGTCCCTGTATCTCATTCACAAAAGCAACACAAAACACAAACAGAAGAGACAGAAGTCTTCAAAGAGTGAAGAGACAGAAGGCTAGACAACAGCATTGCTGAATTCAGTATGTGGCAAAGATTTCCCACCTTTAAGTCCATTCTAGAGATCTCTTGGCCTTTCACAAAAATCACAGGAGGATAAAAAATTTTATATGGAAATAGCTCAGAGTCCTAAACAATTAAAAATTTTAGTGCATCTGATATTATGCATATGGTGCCTTCTGGAATTTACTTCAGACTCTGGAAGAAGGGGAAAAATCAAGGGAAAATTTTAAAAGCAAACAAAGGAAACAACAACAACAAAACTCTGAAGCAGTTAAGAGAGTTGGAAAAAGGGCAGGATTAGTATCAAAAGATGCTATTGTATGTGAACTTTCCTCTCAGCTTTTTGCATCATCTCAGCTTTCTCAGTATTGCATCTTCTGAAGCACAGAGGGTCTGGCTCTTAGTGGCCTTAGGCTATTCTCTTATCTATTCACCTTTGGGACAATAATGGTTATTTGAAGGGAGCTGCCTAGATTTTCTCCCCATGTGATTTGTCACACAGGCACATCCAAGCTTGGTTATGTTTGTTTTACATTTGCTATGAGAAGTTGATTTATTATTTTCTATAGAAATTGTTTAACATGACCCTGTAAGTGCAGAATTAAAATGAATTCTAGAAAGAGATAAAGTCAAATTTCATCATTAATATTTTTTTTCCTGCCTTTTTCAAGATGTTTTTACTTTTCTTTCAGGTAAGTACTTTCTCCAAAGTATACACATGTGTCCACACATCATGCATACTGCATGTTACCCTCTGCAATACAGGAATATTTATAAGGATATAAGGGTGAAGCTTTTGAATGTTGAAAAGTAGCAAGTTTAAGATCCCCTTGTTAGTCTTTTTTCATCTGTATTCTTTGCTGAGCCAGATGGAGATCCCATGGAGGAGCAATACATGCTGATACTGCATAATGCACTTTGCACAGGGGACTGAGTCAAGGTCATGTAGTCACCTGGAATCTTAATGCTTTTTGGGTGTCTGACTTTGCTACCCACATAACAGTCTTTATAAGTAGGTTTCTTGCTTCCTTTTTTTTTAAAAAAAAAGATTGAAAGGCTGATACAACCATGTATGTTGTTCCACGTCATGGACAGGTGTCCTTTTCCAGATCCAGCTGTGCTGGCCTGAAGAGTTTTTCTCCCATAGTCACCCCCCCCTTCTCTGGGAAATGTTTCTGCTCTCTTGTACCCACTGGCTGAGCCTGCCATCCACTTCCAATGTTGGAATGAAATCGTTCTAGGTCAGATAGGGTGAGCAGGAGGCTTCATTCACCTGCTTTCAGATTGAAATGGTTAGGGGAAAGCAAAGCTTCCCGGGGGGAAACTTCCCAGCGGGTTCGTAACTCTCTCAGCAGACCCTAAGAAATGCTACCTATGAACTGATTCCTCCTGACAGAGGAAGATAAAAGTGTGCCAGTGCGCTGTTTGTAAAGAGGCATTTCCAGAGAGTTCTTCTGGTGACACTTGAGCAGCCCAAACAGAAGGACAGTGGACATTTTGTTCTCTCCCTAAAGCAATGTTAGAGGTCTTGTGACAGAGGAAAGGCCTTTCCCTGGAAAATACAACAAACTTTAAATAAATTGTTCATCTTCTCAAATAAAAAGAATGATTTTTGTGGGCAAAAAAGAACAAAAACCTGAGCAAACCAGTCTGACTTCTCTGCTTTGATCAGGAGATTGGACCAGAGACCTCTTGTGATGATTCTAACATGAGTTAACCTGATCCTTCTATCCTGTGATTTTTTTTTTTTCATAAAACATAACCTTAGGCATAGCTTGTTATAGCTGTCACTAATGCTATCAATTGAATGCAAATATTTAGTGCTTTGGGGAGGGTTCCCATTACAATAGGGAGCTGAGACAATAGGACACCTAGCTGGTCACAGAGGGATGGTTTCCCTTCTGCCAGTCTCTCTGATTCTTCTAATTGCTCACATGGTCCCACAGTTTTTGGGATATGCTGGCTGAGCTAGCAGAAAACTACCTAGCGAGCTGACCTGGCTCACCCATGGATCAGACAGTGACAGAGGCAAAAAAAAAATGGGAAAAGGTGGGGCCACACAGCCAGGAAAAACACCCTGGGAAAGCAGGGCCTTAACTTCTAGCATTAGCAAGCTTTGAAATAGTACAGTTTTATTCTTGTAAGTTAATGTAGATGCGTCTAGTCACTGTCTGGGTCAGTTCTCCCATTATCATGTTTAATTATTTAATACAGCATCTGATCCTTTAGGACTGCAGCCCTGTGATGTAAGCTGGTCTCTGTGCCTCTGTCTTGCAATGTACAGGCTGAGAGCTTAGGTTGTGAGTGCCCGGAAACAAGTCAGGTCTCTGTGAAGTACCACTTATGTCTCTGCTACTAAATAAGTGATAAATTACGAAAGGCTTTTAACTTTCCAAAAGTTACCTGTTTGGAGGCTTTTTTGTCTTTTTATCATAGGTCAGATTCATCCTTTTTGTTGTTAGAACAATTTGGGTTTTTTGACTGATTTTCAGTGCAACCTCCAATGCTATCCTTTTGCTGAGGTTCCCTATATTTGTGTCGACTGACTTGTATGCAGTGAAGCCTGAGTTGCCACAGCCTAGAAAGAACAGGCCAGATCTCTCCTCCTTGCCTCTGGTTGCCAGCTCCCGCTGTTTCCCATCAGACAGCTGCAGGCTGAGCTGGACTAGCTCACAGATCAGAGCAGAGAAAATGAACCCTGCAGAAAACACAGCAGAGAGGTTACAGTCAGCCTGGCAAGGTGATCCAGCTCCCCATGCCCTGCCCTGTCCCTGAGGCAACCAATGCACAAGGGAGACAGGAACAGGCCACTGGGCAGGGAAAAGGAATGCTTCCTTGGGTGACAGCCTACAATTAGCTTGCATAAAGTGATTGTGAAACGGCATGATCAGTTACCGGTTGCTCTTCAGAAGTACTTGCATTAAAATTTTTCTCCAGGTTATTTTACACATAAAAAACTCTGTGAGAAATTCCCTGTGAAGCTGCAGGGCTGGTAAGACGCCTTATCATTACTTTTTCCTCAGAAAAATGTAACAGGAAAAAATGATTATTTTAAATTTTTACTTCATTTGGTAGACAACAAGACCAAGCCAGAGAGTATTTTATACTTCATCAGTTAAATATTTACAATAGTGATGTGAAGTGGTGGCTTTCTTTTTAGCTCTCGGCAAAAATGCAAAACTGTGCAATGATTAGCTACACATGAAGTCAATGTGAATGAATAACAGTATTTTTAAGAAGCTGTTAGAGGCTTATCTCACAGCTGGCATCTATTAATACAGTGAGTGATTTCTAACACAGATAGACTCCAAAATTAACACTATCCATTAAGAAAGATTGTGGAGTGCTATAATTATGTTGGAATACTTTGGCTGTCAATAAAGTCACACTTAATGTGTGTATTCATATCCATTAACACAGGTTTCTAAACAGAGAAGCTGTAAATTTGGAGGGTTTTGATACAACTTAATCCATACATAGTTTAACACAATCCAGAAAAATAACAATTTGACTATTATTTCCACATCAGCAATTTTTGCGGAAACTGACCAGCTTGGCGTACCTCTTTTTTCTAGCGAAGTTTCTATGTTAATGTGTGCTTTCCCCTCACCTCCTCAGGCTTCTCAGAAGTGGCACAATTACTCCAGACTCAGCAGCAATAAATTCCAAATTATCCTTTAACTTGTTTCTGCACACTCACAGAAAACAACTTCCCTGGGGTCATTCTCAGAAGACTTGAGATTCCATCTGCTTACTTTATTTCAGGTGGAAAAGGAAACTCAAACAAGATAAAATTGACAAGTCTGCATCCACTTAAACCTCTTCAAAATCCAGAGTGAATGCTTGGATTTAAGCACAGTCACTGAAGATTTACAGTGGCAGGCAAACAAGAACTCAGAGAATTCCAGGGCTGAGTTAAACACATGTAAACAAGCTCAAAGCAAGTTTAAAGAAGAATGGACTTGTGCCCACTGTTTATTTCAGTGTAAACACTTAATGCTATCTTGAAATAATGTCTGTGAATCAATTCAAGCAGTAAATTTGACCCTGTCAACTACCAGAAGAAGGGTTCTCTGCTGGATCACAGAAGGAATGTAGCAGACTAAGGTCCAGTGATCAGCTCCTAGTTGAGTGTCAATCCAGGCTGGAGTAAAGGAGAATGTTGCTATGATTCTGGGGATTTACATGTTGTAAGGACAGCCTACAAAAAATTCAAACAACCTAGTGTATTACTGCTTTTGCAGCTGCTCTGATTCTTCCACCTCTATTTGATTTCAATCACAAAGAATGACTCTGAAATCCCATTCATCTGTATAAAATATTTCATATGCAACAGGAAAAAAGAGTCACTACCCTCTGTATAATATTCTTTGTTTTTTTTAAAAAAGGTATCTACTAAAAGAACTTAGAAGCTGGTAGTTTTTTCAAAGAAAACAAAAACCTAAACTGATATATTTGGATTATGGAAGACGCGTGTAATCCCTAAATGCGTAGGAGGTCTGAAACTGAGGTCTCCGCTACCATGGGAGGCCAAGATTATAAACATGCAAAGTAAGCAATGTTGGCACAGTGCTGGGCTCTCCTTGATATGCCTTTTCCACTCCCACTGTCCCTGGAGGGGACATGAACCCATAATTCTCAACCTAATGGAGACTTGGGGCTGAAACTGAGGCCCCCAGCACCATAGGTGGCCAACATAATAAAGATGTGGAGAGATCAATGTTGGTGCATTGCTGTCCTCCTCTTGCCATGCCTTTTCCAGCCCAAGTGTCCATGGAGCTGTAAACATTGTGGTTCTCTGAAATCAAACCCTAACCCTTGACCCTAATGGTGGGTTTTGGCATAGGTAGACACCCCAAGTACTATCCATCACGTGGATGACTGAGAAAAGAAACATGTGGAAGCGTCAATGTTTGTGCAGTCCTAGGCTCTCCTTGGCATGCCTTTCAAGCCTTAGTTTCCTTGTTGTGGTAGGCTTTGTGATTCTCTGAACCCTTATCCTAACTCTAGTTGTGGCTTTTGGTTGAGACTGAGGTCTCGGGTACTATAACTGGCCCAGACCAGAAAGATATGGAGAGAGCAGTGTTGGTGCAGTGCACATTCTCCTGACCTTGCCTTTTTCAGACCCAGAGTCCCTGGGACTATTTTCTTTGCAGTTCTCTGGACCCTACCCCTACCCCTTGACCCTAATGGCAGCTTGGAGTTGAGGCTGATGTCCCAGGTACTATGAGCAGCTCAGATTAGAAAACGTGGAAGGAGTGGTGTAGGTGCCATGTCTTGCTCACCACAGCATCCATTTTCAAAGAAAATAAACATGGGAGGGAGATACCTCCTCGTTGTCTGAACGCCAACCCTAAACCTAATTGTTTAGGTTGAATTTTGGATTAGGATGAAGGTTCCAGGTTCCATGAGTGGCCCAGATAAGATGATGTGGAAGAAGGGATATTGCTGTAATGCCATGTTCTCCTTGGCATGCCTTTTCCTGCCCAATGTCCCTGGAGCTGTAAGCTTTGGGACTCTCGAACCCTCTTCCTTGCTAATTAAAAATGAGACATAACATCACACAGTAAAAGAAAAGTTTCACCCAGACTATCTTATGGAACTAATTGTCTCTAGCTTTTAATTCCCTGGCTTTCCCACTGGCCAGGTACAGCTGTGACATGCTCATATGATTACTGATGTTCCTGCTGTTCATCTTTATATAGGTAACATTAGCTTTACAATATTTCCCATCTTTGATAACACTGGAAACAGACATTTTAAGGTTGCTTCTGAACTTAGAGGTTTTGTATAGCAACACCATTCATCAGCACATCTAAGACACTGTGATTCAACTGGCCAGAAATAATTCTTCCAAGCTCTCTGCTGAGGACTTCATACTGAAATGGCAGCATGCTGTTAGAGATCATCCTAACTAGGCCTACTATGGCAACCCTTTCTTACAACTTTTGAACATCACAGAAAGCTTATATAATCTGTAAAATCATCACCACAGGTGAATTTTTTTTTCTCCTAGTTCCAGACTTTCAACGTACTGTAAGGAACACAGAGTACTGGTGTGATTCTAGTATGTGTCTTCATATAGAGATCTAAGAGAATGATTCAGAACTTCTTTGCTTTGTACGTATCAAAGTTCAAGATCCTTTTGTATGGATGCATCACCGAGGATGCGTCATAGGATACATCACCTATGCTTCAAGTACAACTTTTTCTGACAATTTACTGATAAAATGTTTTAACTAATGTTTAACTTAGAAAACAAAAAACCCTAGACCTTTCACCTCAGAAATTCATCATTTGCCAATCTTTTATCCCACATCTCTGCTAGAATCATACAATCGTTAAGGTTGGACAAGACCTCTAAGATCATCAAGTCCAACTATCACCTAACACCACAACAAATTCACCACCAATTCATGTCCTCAAGAGCTGTATCCACATGGGTTTCTTGAAAATTTTTAGGGATGGTGATGCCGCCACTTTCCTGTCCAATGCTTGACAACCATTTCTGTGAAGAAATTTTTCCTAATATCTGATCTAAACCTTCCTTGTTGCAACTTCAGGCCATTTCCTCTTGTTCTAACACTTGTTACATGGGAGAAGAGGCTGAGCCCCACATCACTATAGCCTCCATTTAGGCAGTTATAGAGAGTGATAAGGTTTCCCCCAAGCCTCCTTTTCTCCAGGCTAAACACCCCCAGCTCCCTCAGCTGCTCCTCATTTGAGTTCCAGACCCTTCACCACCTCCACTGCCCTTTTCTGGACACTCTCCAGCTCCTCAACGTCCTTCTTGTAGTGAGGGGTCAGAACTGGACACAGGAGTTAAGGTGTGGCCTCACCAGTGCCGAGTACAGGGGACAGTCACTGCCCTGGTCCTGCTGGCCACACTATTGCTGATACAGGCCAGGTGCCATTGACCTTCTTTGCCACCTGGGCTCATGTTCAGCTACTGTCGACCAGCACCCCCAGGTCCTTTTCCAATGAGCAGCTTTCCATCCACTCTTCCCTCCGCTTGTAGCACTGTATGGGGTTGTTGTGACCCAAGTGCAGGACCAAGCCCTTTGCCTTATTGAGTCTTACACAACTGGCCTTGGCCTATTGACCCAGCCTGCCCAGATCCTTCTGCAGGGCCTTCTTACCCTCCAGCAGATCAACTCTACTGCCCAACTTGGTGTCATCTGCAAACTGACTGAAAGTGCGCCACATCCAGATCATCAATGAAGACATTAAACAGGACTGGCCCCAATACTGAGGCCTGGGAACCCCACTGGTGACCAGCTGCTGGCTGGATGTAATTCTATTCACTACTCTCTGCTCTGGGCCTGGCCATTGAGACAGTTTTTTACCCAGCACAGTTTTTTATCCACACCATGGGAAGCCAGTTTCCCCAGGGGAATGTTGTGGGAAATGGTGTCAAAGGCTTTACTAAAAGTTTAGGTAGATGACATCTGCAGCCTAGGACCTGGCTGCATATTTTCATGGGGCTCTGTCTGGGTTACCACAACCTTTCTGGTGCATTCAGAGGATGTGACTTTTTTGTTCATTATTTTGTTCAATAGAGTGAAAACATAGGAGCATTCAAACTTTCCTTAGTGTTAAATCTCCTGAAACGTCACATACTGGCTTCATACGGAGGACATACATTGAGAGTATGGTATTAATGACTGCTATGGAAACTGCTATAAGCAACAAGCAGGTGCAGATCTATACCTGCATCTTAGCACATACATGCATCTTTATATAGGTGTATCTGTGCACCTACACCTGGAGATAACAGTCAAATGTCATGCTTCCTCACTAACTGATTTGCACGATCAGCTCAGTTGGGCAAAAGCGACTGAGGACACTGGCTTCATCTGTTAATAGCTCTCCCTGGCAACACACACAATTACCACCTGGTCCCCAATGCCACTCTTGTAAAGCATGTCTGTGCTTGCCTGCTGGTCAATTGATGATCAGTCTCTGACTGATGTTACTTCACCCAGTAATGCAAATCAGTAGACCTGGCCTAACTTGTATCTCCCTTTGCCTTGGTATGTAGCAGCATAAAGCAACCAGTGTCCACTGACGAGTCTGGCTCAAAACTTCAGGTGTTCTTCAGTGAGCCAGGATTCCAAACTTATGTCATCAGGTTTTGTGAGGTATTATGGTACCTTTATTGTGTCTTCTTACTGGGCTTCCTCACAGGCTTTCTGGTTAAATATTCACGTGTAAAAACTTTTTGAAGAAATTCTCAGACAAAAATCAATGTTAAATTGGAGTAAATATTAATAATGTATATCTCTAATTTAACTGAAAGTAATCTTGGAAAAGATACCAACTGCAGCTACTTATGGCTACTCTTATCAAAATCAGGCTCCAATTTTTCACAGCTTTGGTCGTATCTGCAACTAATGAATTGAATGTCAGGTCCTTAATGGACACTACCAATGGGACAAAAAGTAAATACATATTATTGCACTGAAGTCTGATAGATTTTTTTTTTTTTGTTAGTAGATATCTCAAATGTAAGAATGCCTTGAATTACAAACTGAATAGTCTGTTTTGTTTCTATGCTATCCTTTGATCAATGGATTACAAAAATTGTTAAGAGATACAAATCTAGGCACAGAGACAAAACCTCTTAGATTGCATCGGTATTTTTATTAGTCTTAATAAAGCAGGCAGTTTGTTGGCAATTACAAACTGTTTATTTTAACTAAGCCTATATTCAGTCATGCATATCAAGGTAATCTGATGATTGAAGACTTCTCTATGTCCATGCCTTGTCCCAGTCAAGCCAACTGAAAAATCCCAGTGCTTTGTCCGTTACCAGCAAGCTAAATTGATCTCCAGCCTATGTCATATTACTCTTTGAAACCATATCACCCTTTGTTTGCTACAGTGTCTAAAATGAAAATCATAGGGGTGCTATTTACTGCGTAACCCAACCAATCCTATAGCTTCAAAGATTATGGATTATGTAGATTTGTTTTGGAAGATTGGCCTATCAATAATGTTAGCAATAATGAAAATAATACCCTTCTACCTTATAATGGGGCTTTCTTCCATGTCTAGTCTGATGCCCTTCTTCCCCATATCCAAGAAAAAGGCTCCAAAAATCAAGAATTCCATATTCCAAATTCCATTTAAAAAATTTATTTTCACTGTTATTCTGAATGCTTGTTTTTGAAGCATTCCACATTTTCTCTGTCTTGAGTGTTACAGTGCCCTTTATTCTTTTAGACTAGTCCAAAGAGCTCACTCAATATACTTGAGTGCCTTGCTCTGTAAGAACGATATCTCATCCTGGCAAATATCCAGCTGGTATTTAATTTACATTTACCCAACAGAAACCATCACAGTTTTGAACTCCCTTCACTCAATTCTCATCACACAAACCCACGTTTGTACCCCAGTGCCAATACACAACCTTCTCACAACATTGTTGGAAATTAAGGGGTAGTTATCTTCAGGACATGCCATCAAACTGTAATCTATCTTAAAGCTACAACTTGAATAAAGCTCACTTTGGCAGACCAGAGAGATTATGATTCATGCTTTAATTTTATCTGTCAGGTGCTATGGTAGTGCTATTCTGGCTAGTATCCCAGGCAGACTCCTAAGAAGACAGAACAAACAGCTCTTAAAATATGCACAATTTTTAGACTTTGAAGCTTCATGACTTCTCTCGTATTTGACCTCCTGAAATTACCAAATGAAAACAAATCAATCCATTTTTTCTTGACACTTTCTTGTGGATCTTCTTTCCTATGTCTGCTATACATTTAGTTATCTTCTAGTTACACAGAGACAGAGTCTTACCTGGAGTTAAGGGTACAGTTCAAACAGCTCACAGAAAGGTGTGATGGCTAACCCAAGCACAGTATCCAGTGTGTTCTACTGCACATTGTTGAGAAACATGGCTAAAGAGTTTCAGATACATGTCTCTCTTCTTATTTGTGCAATAGCTTTTTTTCAACAAATACATCATATTATGGGATATTTCTTTCAAAGTGCTCAACTACATCTAAAACTCCTGAATTTGTTTAAAATCTTCTTACATGTGCAGCTAACAAATATTCTGTTGTTAATATATGAGCTAGTATCTAACATTATTAATTACTTTATCTACTTAAGTACTTCCTCAAGGATAAGGGAAATGTTTTTACTGTATCATGAAAAGGACATTCGACATGTCATTCTTAGCAATATTTATCAAGGTTTGTATGAAAATGGCAGTAGCTATATAGATTTGGTGAGAACAAATTTGGACATTAGAGTTGTCTTGAATGCTACAGAATTTGCAATTAATTAAAAATAGAAGATTCTAGATAATATTTTCATAAATCCAGTCTTCAGGAAAGAGCAGTTCTTCTCTGAAACATATAATTTAATAGATTATGTATAAAGTCTTTATTCTAGAAGAGATACATTAAGGCACTGCATGTCCTTATTTATTTTGCAAGTGGTAATGAAAAAACTGAGACAGATTTGGCTGGTATATTTGAAAGCATAAATCAGAAACTGCCACTCAAATCTGACTTAAAGCTTGTGCTCACACTGCCTTAATCTCAGGGTTTCTTTGAAGATTTCTTTGTAGAACTGTAAGAGAGCATTCTGAGGGTTAGTCAAGTGTGTGTAACAGCTACAGATGATGATAACTCTGATGCAGAATTAATCATAGAATATGAAGACTTGTAAGGGACCCATCAGGATGATTGAGTACAACTCCTGGCCCTGCACAGGACCATCCCCAAGATGTCCTCATCCCCACACCATGTGCCTGAGAGCATTGTCCAAACTCTTCCTGGACTCTGTCAGGCTGCTGCTGTGACCACTTCCCTGGGGAGCCTGTGCCAGTGCCCAAATACCCTCGGGGTGAAGAACCTTTTTCTGATATTCACCCTAAACGTCCCCTGACACAGCTTCAGGCCATTCCCTCTAGTACTGTCACTGGTCACGAGAGTGAAGAGATCAGTGTCTGCCCCTCCTCTTCCCCTCATGAAGAAGCTGTAACTGCAGTGAGGCGTCTCCGCAGTCTCCTCTTCTCCAGGCTGAACAGACCAGGTGACCACAGTCACTCCTCTCATGGCTTCCCCTCAAGGCCCTTGACCATCTTTGCTGCTCTCCTTTGGACACTCTCAGATAGCTTTATATTTTCCTTACACTGTGGCTCCCAAAACTGCCCCCAGGACTCAAGGTGAGGCCGTCCCAGTGCAGAACAGAGTGGGACAATCCCTTCCTTTGCAGCTGGCATGCTGCGTCTCAGAACATGGTTGGCCTTCCTGCCGGGGCACGCTGTTGACTCATATTCAACTTGTAACAATTTCAAACTCTCCTTTGTGTTCTCCTTACATGTTCTTTTTTTTAATAATAGCCAGAGGGCAGCAGTTTAGCTTGGGAGCGGAGGTTTTGCATCAATGGTGTGCCTTTGCAGCATTAGCCATGCAGCCTCACGGTCATTTGCTGGCTTGATAGCCCCAGTCAAACCCCATGGAGTAGCTGCTTTGTGAAGAAGTCATCTGAGCTCAGTGTTCAGCTACCAGTGATGGTGATCTGTGATGATTATCTTGATATCGTCACTATTTTTTTAAGATTTGAATCATCTTAAAAATAGCAGCACTGCAAGGTTCAATAGTCTTTTATTTTGATATGTTTTACTTGAATTCTGAACAAGTTGGAGAATCTTCTACTTGGGCAATTACCTGACAGGAGGAATCAACACCGATTTGTGTCAACTGGCAGGTTCCTCTGGGAGATTTCTGTTTCTTCCAGCCCTAGACCACCTGTCAGTGCAATAGGCTCACTGTAAACAGTGCTCTAAACCTGCAGGGAAAGCCTGAGGGTACACTCTACGTTAATTAAGGAACTTAATTTTTCTTTGTTTCTGTCATTCATATACTAATTTTGAAATTATTATTTCAGACTTATTTTGAAAAAGAAGCTCTGTAAAACATTTTTATGCAATACTGAGTCTACACAGTCCAGCCATGCACATGGCAACAGTACAAGTCCAAGCAAAGGATGGGAAGAGAGACAACAGAGTGGTAAGATGCAGTGCATGGTTATTTAGGGATACTGGCATTGTAATAACCTTAGCACAGTGGCAAGGAAATTGTCTTCTCCTCAGGGAAGAGGCTTCCTCACCTGGCCTTGATTCTGAATCCACACAGACATGTTCTATTGGCTGGATCTGATCCCTGCTCTTTTTTTTTTTTTCCTTTCTGTTTTTTGGATTCTATATTTTGTATTCAATTTAATTAAAAGCAGGAGAAAAAAAACAAACAAAAAATGGAAATGTAACGCTGGAGCTGGAGGCAGAAGATACTGACATGGATTATGTCATGAAGGGTATAATCTTTGGCAAACTGAGACCAAGCAAATAATTCCAAGCCAAAAAAAAAAAGTGAGATCTCTTACCAGCACTCCTTCATGCTGCACTTCTATTAAATTCATCATTATCTTCCTTACCTATAATAATGTGGAAATTGGGATAAAACCTTCATGAACTTTCTCATGGAGATCTCTTGCCTCAGAATATTTAATAGTGAAAATGCAGTGAGCTGATATGGAATACCTTTCAAGAAAAATTTGCAATTCTTTTGAATTTTTAAGTACCCATGTTTCTGTGTTTGTATGTGTGTATATATAATTATAAGCAGTGAAACACGCTTTTTATTACATGCAGAAAAGGTATTCTTCTAAAGGACTAATCATCCTTGTGGGGTTTTTTTCTGACAGAAGGTTGGTTTGTTCATTCATTACTTCTATTACATCTGAAAAAATCAGTACATCTGCAATATCCTTTTTTCCTACTGATCTGACAATGCAGATACATTCACCCTTTTCCCATTGTTAGTCAAAGATAATGCCTGTAAGTCAAATTCTGATGTCAGAGTAAATCTGAAGGAATTCATAAAAGAGATTTACAGTGAGAAAAATTGAACAGCACTTTTGATCCAAAGGCAGCTTACGGCACTTGCGAATCCAGCGATCGCAGCAGGTGTTTGCATGCTGTCTTGAAAAGATGTTGGAGTGCAGAACTAAGCATAGAACTTGCTTAGAGGCTTTAGTTCCAGTATTTCATTTTTTTCTCTGACAGCCTTTAAAGAATGCTATGTAGGACCAAGAAGCTATGTGACTTTCAGCCATGTTCCCTAATCAGATTCAGAATGCTTTAAATATTGCTGTAAACTGTGAAATCTCCTTTGGGCTGCTGTTCTTCCTTTGGCACTAGTTCTGTGGGAAGCCTGCCACCTGCATGACACCAAAATAGGAAACTCAACCTCTTGTCAAATTTTAACACTTTAAAACAACATCTAAAAGGGAGAGCATCAGTGAAAGTGAAAATCAAGCAAGAGAAGAGTGAGACATGGAAAAGGAACTTGAAGGAGGAGGCAGAATTAGTAATACAGAAGACCTGGTAGAAAGACAAATCTCAGACACAAAGATAAGGAGGAAAAGACATCAGGAAGGAGAATGGAGGAATATATAAAGAGGAGGAGAAAAAACACAACCAGCAAGATGACAAATAGCAGAAAAGGAATGAGGGAGCAGATTAGGAGGGATAAAGGCATATGATGAAATCAGGCAGCAGACATGAACAGATAGCATTGAGAGTGGGTTTTTTTTCTCTCCTACAGCCCCAAGGGAGCTTGGCTTGCTAATTGAGGTATCTATGCATTCACCTCTGTAACCAGCCAGACCTTATGCTGATGTCAGCAAGAAGTGGCAGCAGAGATTGTTTATGTTTAAAGGAGCCTCAGAAATATATACCTGTTCCTCCTCTGGAAACTGTCTTTTCCCAAATAAATCCCCTCTTGGCAGAGGATGTACTTGTACACTATCTCAATTCACCTTGATGGGAGCAGATAGGGAAAGATTTAGCCCTAAATTTAAATAGTTGATAAGGGCAGCTTCATTCGAGTTTCTTCAACCCTGGAGATCCAAATCCACAGATGCTAGTGAACCTTGTGTCTCTCTGCTTCCTTTTCAGATGGTTCAAAGCAAAATCCAGCTCTAGCACTTTGAACCATTTGCCCTGGAGGAGCCAATCTCACCATTTGTTGGGTTGAAAACTTCCAATGGTTCCTCAAGTCCAGACAAAGCGTGTGAACACTTTTCCAGTGTCTGAAGCAATAACCTGGCATACCTTTCACAGGCAGATTTTAGCAAACCTCTTCTGTAAGAGGTATGATAGAATTAAGTATTGGTATTATTTATTAACAATCTGACCAAAATTAATTACCTTCTTCAGTCTAAAAGACTGTCATGTGTGCCACCAAATCTCAGTAAAAGGACCAGAAATATTTAGTGAATTTTGAGACTGTTCTTTCATTCCTACCAGTGATCCTTCACATCTTGGATTACCTCAGGGAGAGGCTAAGTGGAAAAAGCAGGGAAACTTCTACTTTAAGAGCTTTCTTTGATGAAGCTGAGCATTTTAAGAAACTATAGAGCTGAACAACTTTTGAATTCACTACAAAAAATTCACCACAAAATCTGAAAGGATAAAGGCTGGGCCCAAACTAGGAGAGTGAATGACAAGTAAGCAGTTACTGAAATTGCTTTGCTGGCCAGCCTTCGCGTACGAAGATCCGGGGAAGGCCTCTTTTCCTTTCAGACCTCCCAGCCTGCGCACTGGATTTTTTAGGTGAGACACAGGGCGCGCAGATCTGAGCCCACCCTTTAATCCCGAGGTTCAATCTGCCGGGCCAAGGCGATTCTGGACAGTGGCAGTGAGTTCCTCCTCAGGACGTAGGCAGATTGCCCCCTTGCAGGGCTAACGAGTTCTGCCTGCCCGGGGAGTATCCCCAGCCGGGAATCGAACCCGGGCCCTGGCAATTACTGTGCCGTATGCTTAACCACTACACCACCGGGGCTCCCAGTTACTGAAATAATTACTTAATAACTGCCATGCAACAGAAACTAAGTAGTTTGATAATTTCGTTGCAGTTCACAGAAGACAAGTATGAAAAATAACTACTGTGAACAGATTTTTCTTGCTCTTACTCAGCTACGGCTGCTGTGCTGTAACCTGCAAGAGTTCTGTGTACAATCCTATGTATTATAAATTTGGAGCTAAATTTGCATAAACATGAAGTCAAATTATGGCTCTAGAAAGATTCCTGGACTTAATTACCACCATGTTACTCAAGGTTCATGACAGCATATCCCTGCTGATGTCAAGGCCACTCTGTGAAACCTGAAGGACATGGCCATGAAACAATTCTCATAGGTAGTAAAGTTCCCTAAACATTATACAATTTGTTTAGGTCAGGCTTAGACATGCAAGGAAGTGAAAACTCTTTTAAAAGAGCTTTTAGGCTCTCTGATATTATGAAGTATTCTAGGTGCAGTCGTTCTCTGTTCTGGCTCTTTCTAAAGCAGAATTTCACTCTCCTGCCTCCACACACTAAGAGAGGTATAAGTTGTCAGGAACCACTGATATGTCTTTTGATACCATGGGCTGCCCCTGAGGCTGAGCAAACATAGGCTGGTAGGGTAGTGCTCACTGTTATTGATCTTACTGTCTTTTTTATAGAGTCTGAAAGCAGCTTTCCCTTTCCACTATCTCTGATTTTTAATTTTTTTTCCCCTGCAGTATCACATAGAAACCCAAATAAGATTAAGGCCCTATTATACCTAACATGTCTAAAAACCCCTCACCAGTAAAAAATCCCAGTAATTGTCTTAATTTTATTATATCAGTGCAACCCAAGCGAAACAGATATACTGTGATGCAACAACATGCATTTGTTCTAGTACAATTTTATACTTATGTATAAAGTTATACTTATGTATATTCCTTTTCATGAATAGGGATCAAAATATGGTTTATCTACAACCTAATGATACTCATCTTTATGGAGAGTTTTTTAAGCTCAAGCAGGGACTAAGTGATTACTTAATTGCTCAAGATGCTGATAATGCAGCAACTGGCAGAGGTTTGATGTGCACAGCAATGGTTCAAGTATTGACTAGATGGCAAGTCTTTGTGTGGAGTTATACAGCACCAGCCTGTTCTTAACAATCTTGTATGTGAACACCTTTTTTCAGAAACAACTGTATTTTTCTCTGCAGCAAGAATTTTCACTCAATGGGTCCTTAAAAATTGCTACCATCCCCTTTCACATCCTCTTTATTACGAAAAAACTTTCAACTGAGAAGTCGTGAATGCCAGAACATTTACACTATATATTGAAATATATAACTTCCACAAAGCTATCAGCATATATAATTTTCAATATCATAATCATTCTGTGAGCATTTCTCTTATACAATGCTTCAAAAAAAGTCAATTTTAAGATAATAAGAGACCAAACACTGTCTAGAGAGTGAATACCTCGTGTAAAAAAATACAATTATATTGTCAATCCCTTCTGTCTTAAAGATGTGTTTACTCTAGCTCAGCTGAATTAAAACAGGGTGAAAATAATTGCTCTGGAAAAACTGTACTTCTAGACAAAGTCAAACTTCAGTCTAAGGGTATACAAAATGATGGTTCGTTCATCCCTTTTCTTTCCCAGAAACATTTTTTAAAAGACTGGTGATACTGATGCCATCAATCTTGTCACTCAAACTTTCTAGATCATGTGCCATTCAAATATTTAGAAAAGACAGGTGAGTTTCCTGGGTTCACATGAATACCATTGGATGACAAAATATCTGACTATGGAATTCTCAACTTTTTCAGTTTATATCAAAGTCTCCCTGAATCTCTTCAGCATCTGACTATTACACACACCTCTTTCATGTGCTTTCCAGCATTGCTGCTAAATAATGTCTTACATAACCATTTCAGTTGCAGAAATGACATGACATGGCTTAGTGGTCTTCTCTTGTGCTCCTATTTGAGATAGAACAAGGGTGCAAGGAAAATAGTCTTTTTTTCCTTTTCAGTATTATTCAAAAATAAGACCCACCCTCGCACAAACCCAGAAAGATTACTCTTCTGTTAGGGATAACATTTATGGCTGGCAGTTGCACTTCCTCCTGATTAGAAATGGTCCTCTCCAAGAATGATTCCTCAGGGATTACAACATATCTCAGTGTTTCGTAACCATCAGTGGAAGTTCAGTTTCTCACAATCATTATGGAGAAAGTAGGCTGTGACAGAGGAAAGGTCAAGAGCAAATGGTTGTTTCAAAATAATTGCTTTCCAAAAATGGGGAAATAATGTTTATTTATACAGTAGGAAGAGTGTGCTGTGGAAGACGGCACACGGAGACAGGTTTCTCCACTGCTTCCCATGAAGAGATTTCTACATAAGGTCAGGTTCAAGCACAGGTGAGACACCTCATATAATTCTGTAATTTTAAACATCCAGTTCTGGTTTACTGGTGCAAAGCACTCTTTATAGTCAGTGGAAAGAAATAGTCCCCATAAGTGAGAAAATTGTAATCCTGTCTTAGCATCAGATCAACCACCTTCAGCATGAGCTTGTTTCTCCTGGTGAGAGCTGGGTCTGCGCTCCTAGTTCATGCAGATGTCTAACTAAATGCAAATGAACCCAGGCCAGCTGTCTATGTGTGGCATGTATGAAAAGCATAAAGAGAGAAGAAAGAAAGAAATCACAACAGAGAAAGAAAGGAAAAGAACAGGCAAATACAGAAGGAGAACCATAAAATGAGGGAAACGGCAATGCTGGAAGCTGGACATGAATGCAGAAGGAATTTAGGATAAATGGCCAGCCACAAGTAAATCCCACACAGGTTTCCAATTGCTGGCACACAGCATTCCTAGAGAGACACAGAAAACTGTGAATCTTGTAAAAGTGTTAGTTCTTTTGCATACATGTTACATCCCAATTAAGGGGGTCTTAAATTGCTTCCCTAACATGTCAAGTACTTTCCCTACATTTTCTCTCTCTTCATCATGTCCCACTATTTCTTGATGAAATTTGTCTTGACAACCTTGCCTTCAGAATCAGAAAGTTTCTCTGTTGTCCACTTGCTTAATTTTTAAACACCTCTATGTCTTCATACACTTCAGTAAAACTCCCCCTGGGCGTATTTTGTTCCCAAAATGCCATCATTTCTTGACAAAGATAATGCACCAGCAATAGCTTTGGCCACTGAGGTGCTGACCAGTATCACTTCATTGTCTGCTTGCATTCTGCTCTCTACCTGTGTCTAAGTGCTGTCTTTGTTGTGTATTTAGGACGTGCGCTCTTTGTTCTGTTTGCACAGCATCCCGCAAAATGGCATCCTAGTCTGTGACTGGGCTCTGGTGCACTCCGATAATAGACGTGATAAACACCCGTGTCCTGTCTGAGGTTGCTATGATGCACGTGAACCACGCTGTACTTCCAAGCTTTTAAGCGCAAAAGTACCACCCTGCGCCCGGGTACAAGGTAACGCCGCTCTCTCCTGGTTTTGTATTGGTACCCACGGTGTTCTCCCTTGGCCTCAGGCCAACGGGATGCCTTAGACCAAGACTTCTAAGCAGAACTTCGTATTCAGTTTATTCCTGTTTGTTTCTTACTGTAAACCACGGCACGGAGCAATTTCTGTGGGAAGAAGCACAAAACAATCTGGACGCTAGTGCGAGCAACCCCGGGCGGTAACAGAAGGGCGGCCGTAAGGCAAGAGCCGCACAGGCCGGCTGCAGGCACTCGCGCTCCCGGTGCGCCCGTTCCGCCCAGCACCGCCTCCCCGCCGCGGCCGCCCCCCGGCGCCGGCACCGCCCCCGCTCCGCCCGCC